>JAANBA010000208.1:0-87021 GCA_014621435.1 Neopestalotiopsis clavispora
TTAAATAAAAGGAATAAATTTTTTTTTTTAATTATTCGAAAGCTATTAAAATTTTAAAATTTATTTATTTTTTATTACCGTAAATTTTTAAAAACCGAATAGGATTAAATTTAAAAAAAAATTATTATTATTAAATATTTTTCCTTTTATATATTATAAATAAAAATAGCTTATTGCCGCTTACGGAAATATATTCGATAAAAATAATCTAAGTACGGGATTTAGGCTATTTTTTTTAAATAAAATAAGCTTTTAATAATTTAAAAATAAATCCGTTTAATCCCTTATTTTTAAAAATATTAATTTCGTTTATATTATATCGGTTCGTAAATTTAATAGCTATAATTTTAAATATAGCAAAATGCTTAAATTATAGCCTAATAATATTAATTATAATTTTATTTATACGTTATAAATCGATAGCTTTATTTTTATAAATTTTTATTAATAAATTCTTTTTAATAAAAAATTATATTTAATTTTTTWWAAAAATTTTATATTTTTATAAACCTCTAAAATACGCTTAATAAAATCTTTTAATTATTAATAAATTAATAGCAATTTTAAATTAGCTTAAATTCGAACCTAATTAGCCAAATAATTTTTATTAATCGGTAAAAGCCTTTATTAATTAAAAAAAGCAATTTTTTTAATTAAATACTTCGTATTCGATTTTAAAATATCAATCGTAAAATACCTTATTTTAATATAGCCTTTTTTATAAATTAACTTTATATAATTGCTTTAAAAGCCTAGGTAATATAATTTTCCGTATACGAAGGTATTTTTATTTAATTAAATATTTTGCAAAATTTAGTAATATTTAAATATAAATTAATAAATAAATAAAAATTTAAAAAAAAAGGGTATTTATAGCGGTAAGGGATTTCCGGGGTGCCCAAATATGGGGGGTGCCCACAAGTGGGTGACGGACGTTAACGGCACTCGAAAAATCATAAAATCACAAATCAAGGAAGCCGTCATGAGGTATATTGATGGAAAATGACCAGACGAAAAGGTGTAATGAGCTAGTTTTGTGGTAATAAAAGAGTTTTGGGGGTGTTCTATACCTGATGAACCCATTCTCGGACGGGTTTCCTGGGAACATACCGAAATTTCACCGTACTCAAGCTGCGTTGTCGATTTTCAATGCCATTTTTGATATGAAGATTGAAAGGCCGATTGACGGACTTGCAACTAAGCCACGACGGACTTACGAGTTTACAGAATTGTGATCACGATTGAAGATATTGCGTCGTATAGATCTCTACATTAGCTTGAGCTGGGTATGGAGCTCCTACTTTTGCGCCTATGGCTTAGTGGGATTTCGCAATAGAAGAGCTGGTTGTTTTCATTAATATACTAGAGCGGGCACCTCGATAGTGGCCTTGCATGGAAATGATAAGCATTCTTGTGTGATGTCCCACTACTGTATAACGATTCTGCCGTACGAAGTTGCTCGCTGTAAGAGAGCTAAAGTTCAGGGTAACAAGCTCTAATTTCTCGATAGGGCACAAATCTGAGCACGTTCATGTCTACCTACGTCACACAACAACAACATCTAAGATCCTCCATCAACACCAATAGTCTTGCCATTGACCCACTCCCCTTCTTTACTGGCCAAGAAGACCACAGCATTGGCAATGTCGACAGGATAGCCATTACGGACGAGAGGTGAAGCATGAGCAGCCATCTGACCAAGTTAGCATGGAAAGCCACATTCGTGATGTACGGGGGATTGCTTACCTGCTGACGTTCCTCGGCGGTGTACTTCTCACCGCCTGGGATGTAGTGCTGTGAGACATCGTGAAACATGTCAGTCACGGTACCTCCGGGAGCGACAGCGTTGACAGTAATCTTCTTCTTGCCACAGTCGATGGCTAGAACCTTGACAAATGATTCAATGGCTCCTTTAGAGCCCGAGTACAGAGAGTGACGAGGGACTGCAAATGCGTGCGCTGTATTGGAGCTCATCATGATGATTCTGCCTCCCTCATTGAGATGCTTGTAGGCTTCTCGCGCAACGAAGAACTGTCCACGGGTGTTGATGGTGAATACACGATCAAACTCCTCCTGTAAACAAAAAGCGCGAATATTAGTATTGCCCAAGACGGGCATCAGAAATTCAAAAGAGGTTTGGTAGGACGATGACATACCTCAGTAACTTCTTCGAGATGGCCAAATGAGACCACGCCGGCATTAGAGCAGACAATGTCGAGTCCTCCCCAGACCTTGATGGCCTCGTCAAACAGCCGAACCGTCTGCGGCACCTTGCTGACATCAGCCTGCAAGGCAACCGCATCCGTGCCCAGCTTCTTGATCTCTTCGACCAGCTTCTCGGCAGACTCTTTGGAGTTGGCGTAGTTTACAATGACCTTGGCTCCGGCTCTACCTAGCTCAGTAGCCATGGCTGCGCCGATGCCTCGGCCAGAACCCGTGACGAGGGCAACCTTGCCATCAAGACGAAAGGGAATGTGTTGAGTAGCTGATGACATTGCAGCGCGAATTTGCCAAGTCAAGTTTTCAGATCTAATGTAGTGTTGTTTCAACGGATATTGAAGTGCAGTGAGCCAAGTATGCCGGCAAATAGGTTGCAGAAATGCTCTTAAGACTTGAGCATGAAGACGTCGTACCGGACAATCGAAAATGTCCAGTTATCCAGTTGTCCGCGATTTCATGGTATTTTCGAAGACCAAGAAAGCGCCTTCCGAGTTTCGCGGATTTCTCCGAGTTGGAAATGCAGCTGACGGGCCCGAATGCTGAACTATAGGCCGACGCCGTATCACCTCGGAGGCCGATGTGAGATTGTGTCGGAGTCCCCAAATCTTTAACAACTAAAGCACACTTCATAAAACAGACTGCGAAGAGTATAATATCCATGTATTTGTGATACCCCCAGGACTTTCAACTTTTTTCTTGCATTGCATGTGTCTTGAACTACTTGTCCCACCAGCTCTGTTCGCGCATAATATCCACACCTGTCAAAATGTCTTCCCAACCAGCAGCTGACGACGTCATTGGATGTCTGGCCGCTGTCTACGATTGGGCTGAGAGCTTTGACACAAAGGTGAGTACTTAGATATCCTCAAAGAGTCATCGTGTGCTGCCAGTTCAAGCATGCTAACATGCGGGAAAGGACTGGGACCGTTTGCGGACTGTCCTTGCCCCCACTATGCGGGTAAGTGCTTATACGCGACCACATACATCCGACTGCCAACTGACAGAAGGCCAAACAGATTGACTACACCCAGGTCATGGGAAAGATTTGGGACTCCATGCCGGCGGACGACTTCATCCCCCTGGCCTCGGATCCCAAGTTCCTGGGCAACCCACTTTTGAAGACTCAGCACTTCATCGGGGCTTCCAAGTGGGAGAAGACCTCGGACGATGAAATCACCGGCCGACACCAGGTTCGCGTCGCCCACCAGCGATATGCGGACAGCGGTATGAAGGAAGTCGCCAAAAAGGGGCACGCGCACGGAGGTGCCACTACTTGGTTCAAACGCGTCGACGGAGTTTGGAAATTTGCTGGTCTCTGTCCCGACATTCGATGGTCGGAGTACAACTACGATGAGATGTTTGGCGAAAATTAGATTGTATCCAGTCTAGATGCCCATTTCACTAGAGTACATGTCTTGACTTTTTATTCATAAAATGGCATATTGTCTTTGCAAGCTGGGTCAATTCGAGAATGTGAAAATTTGTCCCTTTTGAACAACTTTTGGTAAAACAGTCTTGCGTGATTTGAGTAATCTTGGAAAATGTGTAATAACTTAGCTCTGTTCATATGGAGTTTCACATGTCACCACACTAGCCTTAGTATAATATCTAGGTCCAACTGTCGCGTAGGGGTTAGCAGCAAATATTATGAGACTCATGTTCGACTGGCTATACTGTTCATCAGCTAATATCAGCCGCTATCGAGTATCCCTTTCCTTTTGGTTCGTTTGGAGGAAGAAAACAACGACCACTGCGCATCCTGTCCTTCCAAACATGGAGGTCAGTTGGTAAATACTTGAAAGTCAGCATTGCCTCACTACTGACACTGCCCTAATTGGACGGATTATAAATCGGTATCCGATGAAAAGCGGAACTTTCAAACTTTCGACACCATTCTAAGCACTAGATATGAGCCTTGTTGGCTTGGCGCTTTTGCGTGCTGCACAGGGTATCTGTGCAGGTATTGCTTCCTTAAGGATTTCTTTCGGCCTTCTGGTCCAATGGGGTGCATTACACGAGTCATATCGGGCCCGAGCCGCTCCGAACGATCATTGCCTTTTTGATTTCTGACATACGGCTCAGATCCATAATGTGGCTCAAATTTGCCATGCGACGCACTGTCTGGTGGTTATACATAGTTAACGTTTATTGACAAAGAACTTGCCAGAGTCCTGGCATTGGCTTCATGAACTCTGCAGTACGTCTACTTGTAAAGACTATCCCCGCCAGATTAGAACAGTTAGTAAATTAAGGCAAGAATGGAATATCTTTTTGCTCGAAAGATGACAGCGATCTGAGACTCCAGATATACTATAAAGTTGCAAACGTCACATATCAATATATTCAAGTTTGAAAATAGAAAGAAGTCTTGCCTGCCCCTTTACCTATGTATATACTATGAGACTGATGGTGCCTGAATGTTTGCCTCCAATTCAATTCTATAATGGATACAGCCACTCTCTATGAATCCATATTTGTTCCTTGAGGAACGTCATGGCGTTTAATCCGAGTTCTCCACGTTTTTCTCCGCCTGTATGGTCTTGAAGGATTTCCACGGCATGAAGATCCCAGCGACCGTGGAGGCACCAGTCAAAGCAATGATAATGGCGAAAGAAATCTTCAGCCCGTCCATGTAGCTCTGGATGATGGCTTCTAGCTCCGCCCCAGTGTATCTGACACGCAGTTCCTGCAGACCAGTGGCAATAACTGCCTGCACGTCGGTCCCGGGGGAGTATTGCACGAGCTTATGAATGAGGCCATTGGAAAACGCTGTCTGCGCTGCCGACACCATGAAGGCACCGCCCATGGTCTGGAAAAACAGCACTATGGCCGAAGTAGCCGCAACGTCCGTGGGGGCGGCCAGCGCCTGTGCCGCAAGGATCGGGGGCTGGTAGCAAAGTCCGACCGCCAAACCTGCCAAGGCTTGATAGCCGATCCATTGCCCAGTAGTAGTTGTTGGTGACCACGTGTAGATGAGGCCGGCAGAAACGGTCCATAAAGCCCCTCCGCCGACTATGAGAGGCGTGAAGTATCCAGTGGCAGAAATGGTGGTACCGGCCACGATTGTAGTGATGGCTAGAATTTGTAAGCATTGATTGCGGGCACAGAGGATGCTGGAGCCGGCTTACTACTGCCAATAATGTAAGGCAAGTTTCTGACACCGCTATCTTGGGCCGAGGTGCCAAGAATGGCCTGAAAATAGATCGGCACGTAATAGACCAATACAAATTGCGCACCACCAGCGCTTCGATGACACGTTAGTCTCACGCGTTCAATACGTATCATAGAAAGGATCTTTCAACTCACAAGAAGCCGCCGATAGTTCCAAATAAGACAACTCTCTGCTTCATGATGCGAGGGACGACCATTGCGCGCTCGCCCGACTTCCATTCTACCACAGCGAACAGGGCGGTGAATAGAAAGAATCCCACGAGCGTCCCAATGACATCGGACGAGTTCCAACTTTTCGTTGTGCCTCCCCAGAGCAGGGCAAGTAGTAGACATGTCACAGCCGCGATGCAGCAGAAAAAGCCCGGGAAATCCATTTGCAGCATCTTCTCTCTCCATGAAGCTCGATGATCAGCCTCGTTCCGGGAATGAGCTGGGCTGTTGAAGAAGAGGAACAGAACAATAGCGGCAAAACCACCAATGGGTAGATTTATGTAGAAGCTGCGTTCGATGTAAGTTAGTGACCTTCTTTTTCTAGAGTATTCAGAAAAAATACACATACCACCAACGCCAGGAAACTCTGTCGGAGAGGACTCCTCCTATAATAGGCCCAATACTAGAGCCAACGCCGTATGTTGCCGCAAGGCCTCCTGTGAATGCGGGGCGCTTGCTTGGACGTACGGCGAATGCTGCTACAGTGAAGCAACCCGCGATAACGCCCGCCGCGCCTATACCTGTGATGGCACGGCCGACGATCAAGGCATTACTAGTTGGTGCCGCACCTAGAAGTAGTTAGTATACTATGCTTAGGGGCGTGACCGAACAGTCCGACAGGCCGGACTTACCACATATAACATTGCCCAGTTCGAAGATACCCATGGCGAGCAGAAACATGTTCTTGAGGTCGAAATAACGGTAGATCTTGCCCCACGATGACTGAGACGAAGCTACTGTCATGAAGAAGACCGAGGCGTACCAACCAATATCGTTCAGGCTATGAAACTCATCTGTGATGTGGGGCACCGCCGTAGCTGTTATCGTCAAATCAATGACGGCCAACAGCATGCACAATATCAGTGCCAGGAAGAGGTAGGTGAGGCGTAGCCCGGATAGGTACTCATTGCCATCATCGTCGCTGTTGCCTTCATTGGCGACAGCCTCTTCGCTTTCTCTCCTTTTGGAGTAGTCCCGTAGTTCCACTGGAATATCCATTCTGCCTGTGATATACAATGGTCTCAATGCAGCTGTCTGTATGAAATTCTAGTATATGTGTCGTGAAATAAAAGAGCGCGCGTTTATAAGGCTACTATACCAAGCACGAAATACCGATATCGGCCATTTCCTCGCCCTCACATATCTGCAAAAGCAATTGGTCATCATCGGAAAGCGAGAAATGGCTTTGGACGAGTGTCTCATTGGTATGTCAAAAGGCGCGCGCAAAGTCTAATACGGTTTGATTCCCGCGCGGTCGTCCCAAGTCGGCTCTGCGCGCGGGATATATAAGCACAACACCATTCCACATCAGGTCACGCCCCTGCACATTTCCCAAGTGATGCCTATTGGCTCACACACGTGGAAAAACCTACTTATCTAGGTACTTTGTAAACATATTCAATATTCTGCAAATTGGGTTTGGCGTCGGCTGTCGGGAGCTTGCGCCCTTGTCTCACTCTCGGCCGATGGCGCAAAGTCTCCTGGTTCCCATCCCAATGCATGCCCTTCTCGTATTGAACCGAAGATCCTCGACAGGGTTCTTCGGTTCAGTAAGCCCTAAGCTCAGTCCATTCTTTTATGCATGGTAAGACGCCCGGCTGCACAGATCCTCTCTGGGGTGTCATGACCAAGGTCCCCATGCAACATCCAGGCAACCGCCTACGGGTACAGCATCCCCTGCGGCCGTCCAATGTATGCAAAAGGTTCCTTGAGATCTCATGTAGTGCACCAGCTGGCGACTCGGCTTGGTTGCTAAGCTCAACGTGATTCGCTCCTCAAAGTCTCAGTATTCTACACTTACCGAGGTCACTTCATAAGCACTCAGGTGATCATGATTCATGATGTCAATGTTGAAGTAGTTTCATGATTCGTATAGTCTGTCATATGTATGGGATATTGAGGTGCGAACTAACGAACGATCTATGGAAAAAGGAAAACCGCTGGTTGATTGTGTCATGCCTGCGCATACTTTCTTGGTGTAATGTCTCGTTCTATAGTTTGACTTCGTCAAATAGTTAATAACAGTCTATGCACGTCGCACCAAATCTGTAGTTGACTCGGAGAGCCTTCGTAGACGCCTGCGCAGATTGGCCTCCAGTTGGCCAAAGAAGGATGCATGGAAAGGTAGCACTGCTTCCGTCGCATCGCCTATTGGCACATCCTCTCCCGCTGACGCTCCGGCACCTGTCACTGCACCCGAATCCACGTTCATGCGCGACGCGTGTAGGGTATTGTCGTCCTTTGCATTGCGGCCCGCTACATGAAGCCGTTCAGATAGCCCCTTCATAAGCCCCTGCACCCGATGCAGCTCGCTCAGCACAATATGAGCTCTCATGCGGTCGAACCCTTCCCCTTCGACCTTGTAGCTACCTATAAGTACGGCGACACTGCTGCCTGTGGCGGTGAGTTGTGCCGCACTATCCTCCACTAGAGCATCTTCCGAGCAGCTATTGGAGGCCGATAATGACGCGCATCGTGCTGCTGCTTCGTAACGACTCATGACCTTGAGTACTACTAAGCAAATTGTGCTTAAAAGGAATCCGTCCTCTGAGCACGGACAGGCAAGCACGGTAGCGATGGTGCCTAATATAGATTGATTCTCCGCAATGACGGGCTGCAGCAGAAGTGCTGACCCAGAGTCCTTGTCCAATTGTTGGCCAGGCCAAGCTGTACAGTGAACTGGGGTGGACGGAGACAACTTCTTCATGAGCTGGAGCACCTGGACTAGGCATCCGCAGTGGTGCTCCGTCGGCAGACCTTGGAGGCCGTGAGATATCTCAGGAAACGGTATAGTGGAGGTTGGCAGCTGCAATGGGGCCGACAAGGATTCTGCGGCGTCGAAAAAGTTCAACGTGCTCGTATCAAACAGCGGCGATGTGTTGGTTGTGTCGAATAGTGCGGGATGTGTGCTCCAGTCTTGTGTTGTGGATCCATTGCTGGTATCGACAAAGTCGGGAAATTGTAATGAAATGGGCGTGGCAAAGTAGTCCTCAATCATGAAGTCTCCATCTGGCGGCGTCGTGCTAAACGGCTGCGGTTCCGGGGCCGACGCCGGGCTGATTGTGGGAACCTTTTTTGACCGACTGCCATGATGGCGACCGGCCCGTCGTGTCACTAGATATTGGCAAGGCTTGTTTCGCTTAAGACAGCGAGCACAAGATGGTTTCTCTTTGCTACATTTCAGCTTAGAAGCTGCACAGGCATGGCAGCTGTCGCGCAGCTTCGGCTCTGCTCTTGGCGGCGAAGGTGAGTTCATGATTTCAATATGATGTTCAATGTGATGACGTGAACTAAATGCAAGGGGTTGCCAAATCGATCGATGCTTGGTTAGCCCTCAGATTTCATGGGCCAACTCGAGCAGGCTCGCTTTATAAGTGAATTATGAATGAACATTGATAAGGTAGAGGAGTAGGTAGCCTTTTGTGCCAGCAACGGAACATCCCGTGTCCTCGCTCATGGCGTTTTCTCTATCTCCGCCAGATGTGATTTCGGTGCTATGGAAGCTGAAGCGTCCGCAAGAGTTCAGACGCCATGATGCGGTGATGGTGGTTATGGTAGTACCAGGTTCTGCAGGCCTTCCTGAGGTTAGGCTGCAAACGGTTAAGCGCAGGGTCCAGACCATGTCACGACCAGGGTTTCGTCGTCGGTTCGCCACGTTTTGGAAGCCACTCACCCTGTAGTGATCGTGGTGATCCCCGCCGAGCCCCAGCATAATCACGCAGTCAAACACCTAAGAAGCGCTATCCTACTCTATTCAGATAGTATGAGGGACCTTTTGAGCCGCGGGATTTTGTGTAGGTAAGCATCCTTCACACGCCACGCTGACAAGGTAAGGCGCGCGGAACCATGGATGAAAGTCCTTCTAAGCCGCCGCAGGAATGAATGCTGCTGGTTGAGCATCCTTCTCTTACTGCATTGGTTGAGAAGGCCTCCGCTCTTACCCACAATTGGCTGGATAGGACTCAATCTGATGCGCAACTGAGTGCTATTGGTTCTTCCTGTTCCCTAAGCTAGGACAGCCACTACGAGTACGAATCTATGTAATAGCTTTACAATCAACTTTGGCCAGTGAGATTAATCATCGTCGTCATACTTGGAAAGTTTACGTACATGCAATGCTACCTCTTCCTGAATCCATCTCCCCACCAAAGTACCCAAATAATTACCCGAGTGCACCGGCACCCTTGACACTCGCACTTGACACTCGCTAATCCCACGTGAATGAACTGTAGCTGATGATATGTAGCTGATGCTCAACGTGCTTCTCATTGGATACTGAAAGTGCAGACTGCAAGGAACTACAATACATACGGTAAACATTGTCTTTGGAAGCTATTGAATAAGACTGACCCGAATCCGGCAGGCACAGGTTTCCACACGCCAGCTGAGAGGCGTCAGCGAGGCTTTCTCGGGGCCAATAAGCACCAGCTTGCCCAGACGGGCATATAGTAATGGTTTGTTTCTGTCTTGTCTGATCGGATCGTGCAGCGACCTGCATTTGGCCGACCAAGTAGGTGTTCGGCGATGGTTGCGAATAACATGCCGCGAATGGCTCCGAGGACTGCCAAGATGACTACGCCGCAGATCCTTAGACTTGATCGCCTTTTCTCGATAAGGGGACCATTCACTCATGCCGACTCGGAGTGCGAGAATCGTTCAGGTTCATCTCCCATCCGACCAAATTCTCGAAGTGCTGGAGTTATCGTGCTTTCCGAATTTCACTTCCAAGACCGAACCCAAAGTCGTCATGGACCACCTTGACCTGACCCAGCTTACGACATGTGTTAGCGATCTTGCCGCTCAATCGAGCAGTCTTGCTGCTAAGTGCCACCAGTTTGACACCAATGGTGCTCCTCGCACCATGGACAAGGTCTCACCTTCACTGGCTCAGGAGATACTACAACTCAAAGAGTCCATGGCGGCCACTGCTGGGAAACTCCAGAGAATGGTACAGGAGCCACCCGACTTCCTACAGCGCCTTGCTCACCAGGTAGTAGACATTTCTCCATACCGTCTCTCTAGGCATCATCGCTGATATGACGTTTTGGTATGGTAAAGGCTCAGCTCCTTGCTTGCATACAATGGTTGGCCGAATTCCAAATTTTGGCCTTCATCCCACTTGACCGCAGCGTGCCGATCGAGGATATTGCGGAGCTGGCTTCGGTCCCGAAGGACCACCTTTCTCGGATCGTACGCCTGACAGCCACGGCCGGGTTCTTGCAAGAGCCTGCAGCAGAGACGGGCCATGTGGCACACACACCGTTGTCGACTCAATTCGTAACCGAACTTTCCTATCTGGATGCCGCCATGTTTCTCGCTGATCTTGCTGCTCCTACTGCCCTGCAAATGACCAAAACCACCAAGCAGTTCGGTCAGTCCTCCAGCCCGAGCCACAGTGCTTACAACATGGCGAGAGGGACAGCTGCACCCTTTGCCAATATGTGGGACGAGCATTCGTTCAAGCTGAGGCGGCAATGGCCAGCGTATCTCAAGCACGTAGTGAACAATCAGGCTAAAAGCAGTAGCTCTGAGCTTTTAGAGTCTTTGGGGTGTATGGATAGGCTTCAAGGCGCCACAAAATGCATCGTAGAAGTGAGTCTTGTACCTTTTGTCCTCCAAAGCGAATCCCCCGCAATGATACTAATTGTCAGAAGGTTGGGGCAGAATCGGCTGAACGTGCCATACTACTGGCAAGGAGATACCCATCCGCTCAATTTGCTGTTCAACTGAGCGGGCCGGCGATTCCTGGGGGCGTTTGGACTGCAGGTCCCCCAGATCAGGCTCAGAAGGAGGTGCTGATTGCTGGCCGCATTGACGTCTCCCGGCGTGCAGTCGGCAGCCCTCAACCAATTTCCGAGGCTGCCCTCTACATTCTCGACCTGTCCATCTCCTCGTTGAACTTGGGACAGCCAAAGGAGCATGTCTCGGCAGAGCTGCGTGCGCACTTGGACATTCTGAGGCTCAACCGCAACAGCGCACTCGTCCTCATCAGCTTTATCCTTCCGGAAACTCGCACAGGCAGCCTCGAGGAAGAGACCATGACAAGTCTCCGAGAGCTGTGTATGCTTCAATTGCATAACCAGCAGTTGCTAAGCTTCAAGGAGCTAAGCGAGCTTATTCATAATACAAACGATAGAATGGGGCATCTATCTGTGGTCCGCGAGGCGTTCTCAGGCACACGAGATGCTGTAGCGCTGGAAATCCACTATCAGGCGCATTCAGTCTGATGACACCTATGCTGTGGGTATAGTTCAGCGAGATTGTATAGTTTGAGTATGTATTCTTTTGCTAGTTGAAACTATTTGGAATTACGTATTATATCTTTTCAGTACTGGCACTTTATCAAATAGCGACCTATAGCGATTATATCATACGTGAGTCGATAAGAGATTAAGAAAAATGAAGACGAGCGTTCATTGTAGTTTACACCAGAGTTATGCACAGAACGTTGGAGTCATTAGTCCTTAATTCAAATCAAGCAATGATCGGAACCCCACTCGTCTCTTCTCAGCACTAGAAAGGAAAAGACGAAGAAGAAGAAGGAAATGTGTTGCGTATCGTATGTATCTCTACACTAGCCTAAGCTGGGTAGGGAATTCCCACTTTTGTCCTTATGGCCTAGCGGGATATTGCGATAAAATGCATGTCAGCCGTAGGGACGGGTCTGACCGATTGCTCTGACAGAAAAAATTCCCCGATTGGGTAAATGTACACCTACTTACATAATCTTTCGATCTATGTTTAGTAGATACTAACGATTCCACTATATCCGCAAATTGCATCGTTACCAGGGTCAACATGATTGTGCCTCGAAGAAGAAAGGTGTCCTTTGACAGTATCAGTACTCTTATGACGTTGATGCATGTTTTGGAAACCCGCACACGGAATGGCACCTGGAACGATGCAGTTCACAGACTTCTCTGAATGGATATTTTAGGCTGGTAAGTGTAAGAACAGCCTCATTACTATTTTATGAAGCCTGCAAAATGAAAATATCTAGCTAGATTCGTGAAAACACATTGTTACAAGCCAGACTGTCCTCTTCGAAGACTCCCACACCGCCGGTCACCACATAACGCGTAAGATTCTTAGCCAGAACATCATTTACTGCAAGTAAGCCGCGCTCCTCAAGCAGGCCCCTGAGGGGCGGTGAGCTCGCCCTGATGCGGCCGAATAGCCTTTTTAGGGGCAACATAATCAAAGTGGCCCATCATGGTCAGAATGTTGATGTCCTGTGGGCCTCTGATCATGCCACCAAAGCCCAAGAATTTGTGGGGGAAGCCAATGTCAAAATCGTAGCCCTTTTCAATCTCCTGGACGTCCTCAGCCGTCAACTCGAGGCTCAGCGCTTCAATGTTGGCCTTGAGGTGCTCAGGCTTTCGACCGCCTAGCACGGGGAACACGTTGGGGGCCTTTTGCAGAGCATATGCAAGGGCTACGCTGGTGATGGGCACATTGTGCCGCTTGGCCACAGCGTCTAGGACTTTGGACAAAGACTCCTCGCGCCCGATGAGCATGGGCGGGGGCATCCTGCGTGCACCGGTATCAGGCTTGTCGGGAGACTTGAAGAGACCGCTGCCCAGGACACCAAAGGGCTGCAGGGCCATGCCCTCCTCCTGGCACATGGGGATGATTTCACGCTCCAGATCGCGCTCCTGCGCAGAATAGCGACCTTGATACAGGGAGAAGGGGCGGAGGCCGTTCTGGCGAGCGTACATGTTGGCCTTGGTAACAATCCAGGCGGGGGTGTCGCTGATACCGAGATAGAGAACCTTTCCTTGGTTGATGAGCACATTGAGCGAGTGCATCAGCTCTGGGATCTCAGTGGCGTAATCCCAGCAATGAACGTAGAGCACGTCGACATAGTCAGTCTGGAGTGCCTTGAGACTGTTGTGGATGGACAAGTGCAAGCTCTTGGAACCGGTGCCACCAAAGTTGCTCTGCTGAATGGGGTGGCCAGTCTTTGGGCTCATGGTATATTTTGTGGAAACTACCATTTCAGAGCGGCGGTTGTTCTTGGCCATCCATTCGCCAATCCACTGCTCACTCTCGCCGCCTTGATAGGTATTGGCCGTGTCGATAAAGTTGCCGCCAAGATCATAAAACGTGTCCAATAGCTCAAAGGCCATTTCCTTGGTACACTCTCCCATTCCACCCTGCCAAGCATTTCCGATACCTGGAAACTTGATCAGCCACAACAATACTATGGATAACACCAGATTGGCAGGAATTACTCATGCCGCCGAGACATAGCGGGCTTACGCGGACGGAAGCTGAGGGTGCTAGCAGGCGATGTCTGCCAAGCAGACTCTTTGGTGGGGTGGGGGGCATAAAGGCCATCTTGATAGCGGTACTGAAGTAAATTAAGTTTGTGTGCGAGGTTGTGGTGGTGCTCAAGTGAACGTTGAAGATAAGGATGAGCTTCAACCGTCTAATGTATAGGCGCTCAGATGTCGCTGTCTACATAAGCTGCGGTCTCTACTCCCAGTACTTGTCACCCCCTTCGGCATTTTGAAACATGTCCGAGAGAGCGGCGATGGTATATGTGCATGGATGAAGAAACGATAAGCGAACAATTTGCCCCTCAATGACGGCAAGGACCACTGACAAATCGGACATTTGATTCACATTCCCCTCAGTATCTGCTACAAATCATTTTTCGAGGTTGATTTCAAAGCAGCGAATCATATGTAAAACTGTGCAGCGGTAAACCCGACTCAAACTCGAAACGCGTGCACGTCGCCGGAAAAGGACTAGTATAGTCTTTCCGGCCGTTGTGGCTACGATTTCTCCGCGCGGTGAATTCAAAGGGGCATAGCAGATCTATGAGATCTTGCCCCACCATTCTAGTGCAGTCGATGGACGACCCCGCTATTGACACCATCCCAGCCCTGTTCTTCAGTCTATGCCCACCTGAGATTAGGTCTCTGCAGGCTCGGACACCGTCAACAGAGTGAATCTGTAGCGGTGCAGGCGGCTGCTATACGGAATCGGCCGGAGGTCCCGAAGAATTCGGAACTGTTGAACCTCATGAAGGTCACGGAGCGGTCCGTTTTTCTACTAAGGTCATGATCAGTAGCTCGGGCATCGGGGCATTTACGCTGCAGTGGTCTTGATAGTCCGCACCACACAATGCGATACATGTTGGAATACTATGTCTCTTGACTATAGGCACACGTTGATTCATCCTGCCGCGAATTGTGCTTTCACAGAAGCTCTTGGCAAAATGCGAGGACTCAATTGTCCGCATATCAGATTTTCTTTTTGGGTGGAATGCCTTTACCGTTTCAAAGCGGGTTCGTAAACTGATCCAACATATGACATTCCTGCGTTCACTGACACCCGTGGTAATGTGCTTAACCAGCCCCGGCCATAAATGTACCATCTGGAATTTTTCTTTTCTTCATTTGAAGTAGGCTCTCGGATTCCGAACGCTCAGAAGTGTATCCATGAACCAATTCATGTGCTCATATATGTATTGCAGATAGTGATGAACGTGATCAAGACTACATATTTGGCCCTAGTTGTAGTTTGAAAGTTCTATGATCGACACATGAGAATTTCCTGAGTTACAAATTTGTTCTTTCTAAGTGTATCTGTCACTACAATCTCCAATGGCCACTTATGCAGTCTTGGGCTCAACAGGCAATACCGGCAAATGTTTGGTAGAGCTTGCCCTGCAGCAGCCCAATGCCAAGGTCCATGCCTATTGCCGCAACAAGACCAAGCTAACAAATCAACTTCCTATCATCATCGACAATAAGAGAGTCGAGGTCTTCGAAGGCAGCATCTATGATGTGGATCTGTTCGTCGACTGTCTTCGGGGCTGCCGAGCTGTCTTTCTCACTATAACGGCAAACGATAATGTTCCTGGATGCCACATGTCTCAAGACTCGGTCAGAACCATTATCGCCGCATTGGTCAAGTTGAAAAAACAGCAAGGTCCTAGCGGAACCATTCCCAAAATTCTCCTCCTTTCGTCCGCCACAATCGACGAGCACCTGAATCGCGACATGCCGGGCTGGTTCAAGCCCATTATGAAGGCTGCGGCGTCCAACGTGTACGACGACTTGAAGGTGGCAGAGCAGATGCTCCGTGCAGAGGAAGACTGGCTTACCACCATTTACATCAAACCCGGCGGCCTTTCCCTTGACGTCCAGCGAGGCCACAAGCTGAGTCTAGATAAGCAAGAGTCGTTCATCTCCTACTACGACCTGGCCGCTGCCATGATTGAAGCTGCCGACGATGTCGAGGGCCGCTATGACATGAAGAATGTCGGTGTCGTCAATACTAATGGCGGTGCCAAGTTTCCCCCTGGGACGCCCATGTGTATTGCCGTTGGTCTATTGAGACACTTCTTTCCATGGCTCCATAACTATCTACCCTCAACCGGGCCGGCATAAATGGTCTTCTCTTTCAATTTGTTGCGCTGTATGTATCTCTACACCAGCCTGGACTGAGTGTGGAGCTATCACTTTTACGTACGTGGCTCCGTGACATTGCGTTCCAATCTTTCTCTCCCCTCTATTTCTCCTCCCCAGCGGCGCTATTACATGGGGTATTTGTCAGTCTCTTCCATGAGGTGTTTAGTGGCTTTAGATAGACCGCTATGGTAGAATTGCCTATTGTTCAATACATTGAGTGTCAGCAGCCGCCGAGAGTTCTTCATTGTGCTCAATATCAATATTCACACATGCTTTGAGTTGAAGTTGACTTCAGAATGATATGAGAGTTGAATTCAAAATTTCTTATCTTGATTCTGCTTACAGTTCTGACGCTTCTATTAGTTTGAGGCTCTGTATTTTTCTCAGTCACACTCTACCAAGTACGGCTGACGTGATATACTTATGTCAGCTACGGCTATGGTGTTACATCTTGGTTGTCTCTGCACGAGCTGCAGTCTCATATTCATAATCGAATTTCTCTCGTATATCAGGAATGCCCGACAAAGGAAATGATACTGATGACTTTGTTATAATGCATCAATTTTTCTGAGCTTAGGCTCTGTGTACTAAACTACGATAGTCACTCAACAAAACAAGCAATACGTGCTACTCGAGTCTAGTGCGACTACTCTAGACTGTGTCCCTTGAAGGTGGGAAGGGTCGCCTCAACCACGGCGTGCTTGGGTCCCTGATCGTTCTGCCAAATCTTCTTCAGTACTAGCCCGGCCGACTCGATCAGTGAAGTCCACTCCGACTCGGACCTCTCCATGCCGCCCAAACTCATCATGTTGAGATCTTGCATAGCCAGGTCTCGCTCGCATCCAACATCGGCCAGGACCATATCAGCGATAAGCACGCGAGAGTAGTCGTTCATGGCGTTCTTGGTGTTCTCAAGAAGTTCCAAGGCCTTCTGTTGTGTCCAAATGTGGAACACTCTACGGAAGTGATAGATCCTAGCACCTATAGTGAACGTCCATGAATTAGTATACAGACATTCAGTGGTTTCTCCACATCAACAGGGTTTCGCAGAAAGACTAACCTTTGGCTGTCAACGGATCAAAAAAGGTGCCAGGTGTGGTCTCAATGTAGTCCGGAAGACCATTGGCCTTGGCATCCTTGATAACGTCTGGAAGATCCTGCAGCACAAGTCTTCCCTCCAGATTGGGGTAGTCCTGGTGAATGCCTTCGAGCGCCTGACCTCTACCGCCACCCACGTCGACAATGGCGATTCCGTCCTTGCCGCACGGGTCGAGCTCGAGGGCTCGATCAAAGGGGAAGGCGCTGGTGCGATGGCCAATCTTGCCGGTGCGCATGCCAGAGTTCCACGACTTGAGACGTTGCGGGTTGGCCTGCAGGTACTCCATGTAGCCGAGGTCGGTGGCGAAGCCCAGCTGAAAGGGACCACGCACATAGTCACCCATGGACTTCCACTGCTTCTCCTCGCCAAAGTCCGGGATAGCGAGGACGGCATGGCCGGTGAAGTCATAGATCTGAGCTGCCAGCTGGCGGTGGTCTCCTTGGAGGTAGACCCGTGACAGCGTGTTATGGCAGTACTCGTTTACAGTGGGGTGGCCGAAGACGTGGGCACTTGTACAAGCGCGAAGAATACGCCCTGAGCAACAGAGTCAGTAAATAATAGTCCTATTCACTAGAAACATTTGAGTAAGACTTCTAAACGGACCGACAAGTTCAGGGTCTGCATCCATCTTGGTTGAGATATCTTCGACGGTAATGGTGCTGCCATCTTCAGGCATCAGGGCAAATGCATTCAGAGCGATTGCACTTCGGATCGCTGCATTCTGCGATATCTTTTGATTTTCTTATTAGCGATTGATTGGTCTGCCAAAGTTTTATAATGACTTACCTGTCCTGAAATGTTGTAAACATTGTCATCGGGCTCTCTGGCAGCGACACCTAGCTGCTCAGAGGCCAATACAAGCGCCTGCTGCACCTCTTTGGACGGTGTGGCACCATTCTCAAACTCCCGAGCAAGCTTGCCAATGGACTTGCTCAGTGCTATGATTGAATTGGTGTCGGTAGGCATCGTTGCTAATTTGCTGGTTCTCACTTGGTACACGTCGAGATCAAGTTTCACTATGTGAAAATGTATGTTTTTACGGATTGTACGAGAGCTCTTCCGGCAGTAGTTATGCGAGCTCAATTTTCTCTTTCTAATCTTTTGACGTTCTCTTGTAGTTCGAGTTTGTTCATAGCTCAACCAGGTCTGCTTGTGTTATCGGCATCCCATCGGTCATTGCAGGGTATGTCCGCCACCGTATTCCAAATGTACCGAATGTCGGCCATGTTGCACTTTTGGAGAGCAGATTCGTCTTGATCCTTCTTGTTCATTTCGTAGTAAAACTCAACTCGTGGTCCGATCGGCGTAGAAGTACTCTGTCCAATTCCAGAGTTCGTTGTCGTGCCGCAGATGCCGACTCCTCGGACTCCGTCATGTATGGACGGTGCTGACCATTTTGAGGGGCGCCACGGGATTAGCTAAGCATGCAATCACAGTGGCGCCGAGACCACTAACCGACAATGAATAGTGTCCGAAGTAGGAATTTTGTATTTTGGAGTTAAGATAGGAAAACTCGCAGTTTCTTTCCCTGAAGTGTCGATCAATTCTGGAGAATCTCAAGTAAATTGCATTGTTCACGATAGCATCATTGACGATGTTATTCTCATTTCTGCAGGAGTCGGTCTATGCCGTATACGGTCTTTGGGCATCATTTTATCCATCTCTGTACCAGCGGCCGTTATTATCCAGCACAAGGCATCTTGATCACGGACCTGACAATCGAGGCTACTGGAAAGATGGCTTCAGCATTAAGACGGACTACGAAGTAGAGATTCCTGAAGGCAAGCTTGTCGAGGTAAAAGCTTTCTGAAACAAATACAACACTATGAGGTCAATAGCTAATAAGCTTTCCAAAGTACTTCTTCACCATTTCAGAGGCCGAGATTGCTCCTGATGGCTACCTGACCAATGTTACGTTGGTCAATGACCAGTTTCCTGGTCCCAAGATAGAGGCCGACTGGGGTGATACCATCAGTACGTTCTGCTGACTTCACATCAATGCAACTGCCCGCTCATTGGGATGATTCTGATCGTGTTGAATCAGGGGTAACCGTTTATAATAACTTGACCAATTCCAATGGTACTTCATTCCACTGGCATGGCATTCGACAGTTCCAAACAAATTATCTGGATGGAGTCCCAGGTGTCACGCAATGTCCTTCAAAGGTGATTATTGAGCTTGTTTACTTCGTTCGTATTTGAAACTGACTCAAGCAGCCCGGCGACACTCAAGTCTACGAGTTCCGAGCCATGCAATACGGTACAGGATGGTACCACTCCCATTACAGTCTACAGTGTAAGATTTGTGTGCCATGCCTTACAGACTTTGGACATTTGCTAACCTTTGTTCAGACACCAATGGTGCACGTGGTCCTGTTGTGATTCATGGTCCATCAAGTGCAAACTATGACATTGATGTGGAGCCACTTCTCATTACGGACTGGTATCACGCAGACGCTTTCAGCTATTTTCACGAAGAAATCACAGACCATGCCCATATTCCCACTGGAACCCTTCTGAACGGCAAGGGAGTTTATGAATGCGACCCAACCAAAGACTCACGTTGCGTCAGTCCACCAGGAGAGCGTCACACGATTCAATTTGAACCAGGAAAGAAGCACAAGCTGCGTATCATTAGCAGCGCAAGCTTGGCGACCTACAAGTTTTGGATCGATGGTCACAACTTTACGGTTATCTCAATGGATTTTGTTCCCATCGAGCCATATGTGACCGACGTTCTCATCGTGGGTGTTGGTAAGCCTGAAACATATCTCCTACATGTGTTTTGTCAAGCTGACCCGTCCCAGCTCAACGGTACGAAGTGATAGTTGAGGCCAACGCCACCTTTGAGCACGGGTCAAATTTTTGGATCCACGGCACTCATTGCGATGACATGATTCCAGTCCCGTGGGATACAAGAATTGGAATAATCCAGTATGATGCCGAGGATAACAGTGACCCGTATACGCCACCTTTGGAAACGACCCATCCCGGCTACGGCTGTCGGGATCCACCTCCAACGAGTCTTGTGCCCATCGTGCCAAGACAGGTTGGAAACAATGTAAATGGCTTCAGTCCCGCGGACTACCTCGAGATAGGCCTGCAGAGTTGGCCAAATATTTCCGATCCCGACTCCACCATTAGGAAGTGGGTGCTGGCCAATCGAACCCAATACGTCGACTGGCGCGAACCCAGTCTCAGGAAGCTAGTCCACGACAATGGAAAGACAAATTTCACACAGGATGAAGCCCCCATTGTGTTGGACTACGAGACGGGAGAGTGGGTATATTTTGTCATCGAGGGCAACTTTACCATGAGAGATCCTATCAATGACCCGCGACCCATTCCGCGGTCAGTCCACCCGATCCATCTCCACGGCCACGACTTTGCCATTCTCGCCCAGGGCGACGGGTATTTCAGCAAAGACGTTGTGCCCAACCTCGACAACCCGGCGCGCAGAGACACGGTCAACCTACCCATTGGCGGCTACGTCTGGATCGCGTTCCAGATTAACAACCCAGGCACCTGGCTCATGCACTGCCATATAGCCTGGCATGCGAGCGCGGGCCTTTCTTTGCAGTTCATTGAGCAGCCTTCCAAGATCAAGCCGCTGGTGGAGGCGTCTGGTATCCTTCCCGAAATGGAGAGTCGCTGCAAAGACTGGACCGAGCATTATAACAAGGTGAACATCCCACTGGGACTAGTTCAGGAGGACTCGGGTATCTAGGCTGGAATGCAGAGTTGGTAAGATTTAGCGTGGGGAAGAAGTTTTGGGAGTTTGTCTGTAAGTGGTGTCGAGTATAAGTCGTCAAAATAGAGGATAGACAATTTTCTGTTGAATCTGATTCACGAGAAAGTCATACACGTGCAAATTGACAAACACACATACTTGTATTACTCTTTGCAGGCGGTATGGAAGTTTGGTGAATCTGTGCACTGATAATGGCGATTTGTGGTGAAATAAGGCTTGGAAAAATTCGATAAAGAAAAGGCGGAAAAAAGAAAGAAAGAAACAGAGGCTGAAGTTTGTCACGTTGTCCATGAATTCTTGATTGGAATCTCAATTGCCTGACTCGATGGAGTCTTTGTTGAGGATTCTTCATCACTCACTCAGTGTTGGAACATCAAATTACGTATAATTGAGGTGTAAATGTCATTGACGCCAAACTAAACCAAATCATTCTTGATCTACATATCGCTTCACATCCAACTTGGCCCATTCGTTTCCGGGCATGCGACTGTACAGCTCCACCTCGTGTGGCTTCAACAGAATTTCTCTCAGAGCGGCATGGTAAGGAGTGTAGTACTCCTTCTTGACCTGGACCTAAAACGATCAAAACAATGTCGTTAGTACAGGTCGCAGCAAATGATCTCTGGCCGCTTGGACTCGAGCGGAACTCCTCACGTTCATCATGTAGTCGATATCAGCATCCCAATTCTCGACTAACTTGAAGACACCTGGTGTCTTGTCGTCGCGGTACATTTCGAAGAATGTGTTCAGAGGCTCCGCAGTAACAGCATCGAACATGGGTCGCGAGATCTTCAAGAACTCATTGATCTTACTGGGATCTACTGTCAGTCTAATGTGTACTGACACGGATGGTGTAGGTTTTGTAGCCATATTGGATTGATATTATCTGGATTGATCGAGCAATGAGCATCAATCGATTCGTAAGTGGCGCAAATCCAGACTGAGAAAACGAGCGAAGACTTTATTGGGTCGCGTATGAAATATTATCATATTAAATACCCACCATGGAGAGCCTATATTAGACGAATTTTATTGAGCTGCACGTATTTCAAAATATGTTTTGCAATCTAGGGCATTGTGCAAAATGCTCCCAGACATACGACCCTCCTATCCATGGTGCATGACAAGGAAATCGGTGCAGGTACTATTACCTCTTGGCGGTGGACGGTAGGCGTCATCGGACCCCTAAGATGGGCTGTTAGCGATCGGGTGTCGGGGCTCGGGGCACCTCAGTCGCAGGGTCCTGCTGTAACTTAGCACCGAAACCTCGGGCTGCAGGGCTCGCTTACTGCTGATCATCACGCATATCTCACACAGCTTGCATGCCAATTTATATTGCTAGAGGCTCTATTATTGACACTGTTTCGGTCAGTCACCTGTCAAATAAGACTTGGATGACCCAAGTTCTGTAAATAATTTCTAGGTAGTTGTGCCAGTTGTTAAACATCTCAACCTCCTTAGTCAATTGACATAAATTGCGAATCCAGTCTTCACGATCTGTTTGGGGGAAGAATCATTCAGCCATGCACTTCTCGACTTCCACATCTACCATAGGGGTAGTAGCCGCCGTGCTGCTTGCAGCCTTAATACTCCTCTATAGAGCTGCCCTCCCGAAGCCTATCCATGGCATACCTTACAAGAAAGGTAGTGAAAAGCGTCTGCTTGGCGATGCACCTGACGTAAGTCTCAATCAATCAATCGTCACTTACACTTGTACAATCTGACAGTCATGACAGCTCCTCAAGTGGCGCAATGAGACACAGGAGGTATTCAGTTACATGAGAAAGCTAGCAAAGGATCTTAACTCGCCCGTGTTTCAACTCTTCATGAGGCCCATGGGAAAGCCTTGGGTAGTCATAACCGACTTCCGTGAGGCTTACGACATCTGTACCAACCGAAGGGAAGAGTTTGACCGGTCCGCATTCACTGGAGAAGTGTTCGGGCCCATTGTACCAAACAGCCATATCCAGGTCAGTATATCAATAGGCAAAACAAATCTCAATACTGTACTGACAGGCATTTTCTAGTTCGCTACAGATGACCTCTGGCGCTCGCATCGGCAGCTTCTACGGGACACAATGTCACCTATGTTCGTTGCCAGTGTGATTGGACCCATCATTCACAAAAGTGCCTCTGGGTTGGTTTCCCTATGGCGAACAAAGGCAAGACTTGCCAATGGTCAGCCATTTGACGCCGAGCAGGATCTTGCACGATGCTTGGTCGACCTGATCGTATCCTCCAGCTTCGGTTATGACGTGAAATCTCTCAAAGCCCACGAAGATTCTCTGAGTCAGAAAGTGATCAAGGGACCAAAAGACGTTCCCATGGAATTCACGGCTGGCGAAGACACGGAGGCCTGTACCTCCCTCATCACTCTAGCCAGCGGTGTGGGAATGGCTATTCGCTCGCCATTTCCGAAGATTGTGCTTCCGTTGGCTCTGCGATTCTTGCCGTCATTTGCCTCTGCCCAACGATACACACACAATATGATTTCTGAACAAGCCGGCGCGGCGTGGAACAAGTTCTCTAAAGCCGTCAATGTCAGTCGGGACGAGCAGGTCACTTCTGCAATGGATCTTCTTGTGCTGCGAGAGGAGCAGATGGCTAGAAAAGAAGGCCGCGAGTCGCGACTGGATCTCCCCGTCGTTCGAGATGAGCTCCTTGCATTTCTGTTCGCTGGTCAGGAAACGACAGGTTCCACGATTGGATGGTCTTTGAAATACCTAGCAATGAACCAGGACATTCAGAAGAAGTTGCGCGAAGAGCTTAGAGCGGCCCACAAGCGAGCCGCCCAGACTCCCGGGGCTTCTCCGACATCCCAAGAGATCGTTGATACTCATATACCCTATGTCGAAGCATTTATCGCAGAGAACCACCGCTTCGCCGTCACGATTAGTTGCATGATTCGACACACGATCAAAGATGCTGTTGTTCTTGGTCACGTCATCCCCAAAGGCTCCGACATTTTCTGCCTGACCAATGGACCCAGCTATCAATCACCATCTGCCCCCGTCGATGAGTCGGTCCGTAGCAAGTCTAGCCAAGCAGCAAAGGACAAATTTGGCGTTTGGGACGAGACGAATGTAGGCGAGTTCAAGCCGGAGAGATGGCTTGAAAAGCAGCCAAATGGAGAACTCCGCTTCAATCGTTTTGCTGGGCCGTCTAATCCGTTCGGTGTAGGCCCTCGGGCATGTTTTGGTGAGTATTTTCTCTCATCCATTGAGATTTCATTGCATCAGGACGAGATTACGCAGATTGACAGGTAACTGATACCGTTTTCACAGGCATCAAGTGGGCAGACTTGATTATCAAGACCATGGTGACGCAGATCGTGTGGAATTTTGACATCCTGGAAACGCCTGAAAATTTGTCAGGAATAGAAGCTTCGGATGGTGCATCACACAGGGCACAGAAAACATTTGTCCGACTAGTAGCGCTTCAGTGATTGACTGGGATTGGTGCTAGTTAGCTCAGCGTTATGTACTGCCTGTGAAGTACAGGCTCCAACAATTAGACTAGATACCTACCCATGCATCGCTAATATATTGCTTGCAAGACGCTGTCTCCTGTGCTATTTGTAAGCTGTAGTAGAACTTACCCCGCTGGAGATACACTTCAATGCGCTAAGCCGAGCCGCTGCTACCTCCATGTTCAAACTACTGCCCGACCCCACGCTTACGGCCAGCTCAAATTCAACAGTTCACTTCTTACCATTTTCCATGATCATGACCGCGACACATTCCAGGCTATGGATCGACACATGTGATTATCTCCTGCTGCTATACAGGCTGCCAGACTAATCCATACACACGCTCAATGTATGGTAGACTCACGCCACGTAGTGGCTGTCTCTAGGCCAAGATACAATGATCGACTTGATGCACGCGCAAAAACATTCAAGACTGCTATCACTCCCTAAGGCTACTGGTTGACTACGCTCACGCGCAAAACCATGGCGACTTCGTATCCGAGTACTTTGATACAAAGGACGCACTCACAGCTTGTGCTTCCTCTACGATGAAGGATCTCTCGGAATCGGAAGCGGCCTCGAGCTAGGACATGTGCCAGATCACTGAAGGATGAAGCCACATTCATCCTTCGCTCAATTCGCCAGCTAGGCGCCCCTGCCGCCCCTAATCATGGGCTGATGAGGACTCATGGCTCCTTCTCCTTGTCAGCTCGACCGAGCCCCGACGACTTGGTATTCGAGGCATTATGGGCTGGCTGAGATAATCGGCGTCCGACAATCCTAGACTATTGAATTCGGACCTTGGTCAGTTGTATTTTGCACATGTTCAATCCACATCGTGGGAAACAGCCCCCGACCTCGGGCACGACAATTCGCGCGCGCGATATTCACAGATTGCGCCTCATTGCTAAAATTAATGAGACTCTAGCGTATCGCAATCGATATTGAACTGAAGGCACGCGACTTTGCATGGGTTATAAAGGCTTCAATATCCCTTCCAAGCCATGGATGAACCACAGATAGGTAGTGAGAATTGGCACTCGGCGTCTCAGCATTGGATTCTTATCTGTGTTCAGTCTATATCGACGAGCAATCCTTTTGAATTCGTGCAGAAATCTTCCCTGACTAGCCGCAATGACGAGACTGATTTCATCTCTCGCCGTTGCCCTCTCGGCCGTGGCAGTCACACACGCAGCATACCCAACGGCTCCCAAAAGCACCAACTACGTAATTGTTGGTGGGGGGCCAGCAGGATTGGTTCTCGCGGAGCAGCTCTCGCGAAGTGGAAAAAATCAAGTCACGTTGCTTGAGGCCGGCCCAGATACCATCAATACCCAATTGCTACAAAGTAAGAAATCATGAGCGGCTCCAACATAAGAACACTTTTTGACCTGTATATTTAGCGCCTTATACATATCCGATCGGTGCCGTTGGTAATGTGTGGAACTACACGGCGCAACCAGATCCCAACTTGGGCGGAAATGCACCAAATATGTTCCAGGGCTGGGGACTCGGTGGTGGCACTGCCATCAACGGAATGGCTTATTGCCGTGGAGCAGCCTCTGTCTTTGATGACTGGGCTGCAGCTTCAGGAAACCAGGGCCTGGCGTGGAAGTCCCTCTTCCAAGACTTCTTGGAGGTCAGTCATTATGCCGAGACTTTCGACGCTCAGTACGAGCAATACGTCAACAAGTCTGCGTATGGCAACGGTCCGCTCGAGGTGAGCCGGACTAGTGGCCTGACTGGATTTGAGGCCCCGTTCCAGCAGGCTGTGGAAGCCGAGCTTGGCCTGCACGAGGTTGATATGAATGACGGAGACGGCATTGGTCTCGACCGGGGCATCTCCAGCATATTTGCACAGAATCGTACGCGGTCTTACTCGCGCAACACGTTTGGTGTTCTCGCCATGGCAAGGTCCAACGTCAAGGTTATCACCAACGCTTGGGTAACCAAGATCAACTTCAATGGGAAAACCGCGACGGGCGTCAACTATCAACTCAATGGCAAATCGGTCACCCTGGCAGCCGATAAGGTCATTGTCAGCGGTGGTGCCATCAATACACCCAAGCTCCTTCTCCTGTCCGGGGTTGGCCCCAAGGCACAGCTCTCCAAGTTAGGGATTCCGGTGGTCCAAGACAGCCCCCAAGTCGGACTGAATCTGCGTGATCACCCGTTTGCCGTGGTCCAGCTGGAGGTGACGCCAGATGTCATTACACTCTGGCAATTGACCAGTAACACTACAGAAGCTGCCATCGCGCAACAGCAATATGCCAAGAACCGTAGCGGTCCTCTGGGATGGAACAATGGTTTCGTATACGCAACCTTCCGTGTGCCAGACTCTGTCTTTGACGGCATCAATGGCTCACATTACACGTCTATGCCGGCCGATCGCCCCCACGTCTTAATCGAATTCAGCGGTGTGCCCTTCATTTCAGGTGGAAACTTTAGTGCCATCTCGACCTGGGCCTCTCTGATCCAGCCCGAGTTCACCGGTCGCGTAGAGCTCAAGTCCAACAACTATCTGGACAACCCAGTCATCAATACCAACTACTACGGAACTGCGGCGGACAAGGCCGCCATTATCTACGGCTACAAGCAGCTGCGCCAAGTACTTGCCCACGACACGGTTAAGGTCAAGACAGTTGACGAGTTCTACCCCGGCGTGGCCCTGAACTCGGACGATGCGGTCTGGCAGGCAATACAGGGGCAGACATTCTCCTTTGGGCACCCCGTCGGCACTGTAGCGCAGGGTAAGGTACTCAACAGTGACTGGACCATCAAGGGTCTCAAGAACATCCGCGTGGTTGATTCCAGCACGTTTCCGTTTCCAAGCTCTTGCCACCCACAAGCCGTGGTCTATGCGCTGGCAAACCGTGCGGCTAAGGATATCTTGCGCGATGATAAATAATGATTAGAGGCGGGCGAAAAGCTGATCAAGTAGTAATTCAATTTTATGAGTCTTCGCTGGTCTTATATTCGTATTGGAAATGTACCTTAGACAAGACTGTTCCGAAATTAGATGATTTTTATGCTTTTCAAAATCTGTTACAAAACTGCAAACAACATGAACTTTGCAAGCTTCACAGTATCCACTAACTTAAGCCAAAGAAAACGCATCATGACCGATATATCAGTTGGCTTCACTCACCTGTGTTGTTTTGCTTGCATGAATGGCTTACCTAGTTCCACCAATCAATTACACGATTTCCATCCACCTGTAATAATTTCTATGTGTACATGATGATTACTGCCATCTATCATTTTTCGTGAGGTTCACGAAAGCGGCAGGATCGCCATATCTAATTCAAAACGATATGTACGGATTTTCAATGTAGCCATATGGGCAAGTACATGAACGTTTTCTATTAATTAATTCGACTCAGTCGCCCATTCTCTGGTTCGACATATTTATAACGCTTAAGCGTAGACCCTGAATACCTAATTGGAGATGGAGTTTGAAGTCCCATTCTTCAGAGATAGGAAAGGAATGCCTCTGAAGAATGCAGTTATAGCAACACCAATAAAGGCCCATGAAATCCACGATCGTGCGATTCCACCCTGTTTGGAACTACTTTCACCATTGTTGGAGTTTATGCGAACCTTGAAAGTAAAGAGAAACGTCAGTCTATATCAGAGATATTCAAGTAGGTTTTTCAACGCGTATATTAATCTGGAGATACAAGAGTTGCTAAAAGAAAATGGTATAGAGTGGTTTTGTAGTTGTGAGATCTCATGTCGATGCACTTTGAAAATTTCAACGAAAGCATCATGCTCGCCGCCATTCCGCCTCATATAGCGGGGATTGCATCGTTGTTCAGATCATGCGACTCGTACCTTTTGTTCCACCACGTCGAGCCCGGTCATCTTCTTGATGGTCGAGTCCATCATACCATGGGGCATGATAGTGCCGAAGCGCCCCAGCTTGGCATTGGCGCCCCTCCAGATGACAAGAGGGGGACTCTTCCGCGTGAGGTCGCCGACGACCTCCTTGGCCCACTGGTTGGCCGGGGTGCCGACGTCGGCCATCTTGTCGTTGCGCATGGCAGCCTCGACGGCGTCCCTGGCCGGCTCGTAGATGGAGTCCCGGGGCAGGGTGATGGGCGTGAGAGTCTTTTGGTTCTTGATCAGGTTGGACGCCACGGCGCCCGTCTTGAGGTCAATGACCTTGACGCCAAAGGGCTCCAGCTCGAGGCGCTGGCAGTCGGAGAACATGGAGATGGCGGCCTTTGAGGCGTTGTAGGCCGACTGGAAGGGCACGGCAGCGGCGGCCACGACCGAGGTCTGGTTGACAATCATGCCCTTGGACTTGATGAGGTGCGGCAGGAACGCTTGGGAGACAGCGAGCTGCGCCCACACGTTGACGTCAAACAGCTGCTTGGCGTATTTAATGTCCATGTCGGCGACGGGCATGCTGTAACTTGACCCGGCATTATTGACCAGAATGTCTAGACTGGAGACGCTGCTCGCGCAGGCGGCAATCGATTCCGAGGACAAAATATCCAGTGTCAATGTCTCGATGCCGGCGCGCGAGAGGCTTGCCATCTTGGACGGATCTCTCGCCGTGGCATAGACGCGAAATCCGGCTTCCTTGAAGGCCACAGCCAGGGCAGCGCCCATACCGCCCTCCGAGCAACCCGTGATGAGAACGGTCTTCTTTACGCTGACCATGTTGATATCGTGAGGATGTAGTCTGGTCTTTGAAGAAGTTTAAAGCTGGCCAAGTTTAAGTTATGAATACAGCAAAAAAGAACGTTCCAGGATGCTTTTATCTACTGTCTGGGCGATATTTGCCCATATTTGTAGCAACAAGGACCGGCAGTTGCATTTTGAGGTTTCTGTATGAGACCGCGTTGGCTGCAATGGTTTTACCGCGCGCATGGCCGAATCGGGAAGCCGCCCGGAAATTCATAGTGTGGAGACGAGTTCTAAAATGCTACCCGTCGCACTAATGTCCTAATGTCTTAGGTAAGGCTGACGCTAGGTCTTAGTGGACCTGTGAAGAACCTTAGCTCTGTAGGTCCCCTGTCTAATTTGAATCCTACTTGGGGGCTCCCCTGTAGTAGATCAGTGACGGGTTGAATTATTAATCGACCTAGGTCTCTTTCCATGCGAGCCATGCGACTCCCCCCACTTCTTAGACTCGGGGACCGAAGAACAGAAGACATAAGCTGTCACCTACATTCCTCATCATTTTCCGCGCGGGTTTCCCAGTACCAGTACCTAAGCGGGTGAAGCGAGAATCAATCAGTCAGTCAATCAATCAATATGCCTCCTGGACGAAAACAGGGTGCAGGCTGCTGGACATGCCGCCTACGCCGCAAGCGCTGTGACTCTGTCCAGCCCGTTTGTGGCAGCTGCCAGAGCCTAGAGATCACCTGCTATTCGGGCGAGGCGAGACCCTCGTGGATGGATGGTGGTTCCGACCAGAAGCACATGTCCGAGACGATCAAGGCGAGGATCAAGCACAATGCCATGCTGCGCAGAGAGAGACGTCTCATGGCGAACGAGGATCATGACATAATCATGACCATGGAGACGGATCACCGTGCAACTGGCGAGCTAATGGATTCTGGCTCTGCTTTAGGTGCATCCAGTAGCAGTCGTGTGAGCAACCCTGTTCTCGAGTACGACTCGCTTGCAGATTCAAGTGCATCAACCCCTTCGACAAGTTCTGGCAGACCGACAACGCTCCGGTCGTCAGTTGACCGCTTCGATGAGGGTCAGTCTCCTCTTACAGTCGCATCCTGGGCTTCAGGCCCGCCCACCCTGTCGAGCGGATACTCGGCTAGTTCCACTCGGCCGGCCGTTCCCATACAGGTACAATTGGGTTCTGCCATGATCTATCTGGACTATGTCTTCCCGTTTCTGTTCCCTTTCTATCAACCCTCTCTGATTGAGACTGGACGACAGTGGTTACTTGGCCTCTTGTGTCAAAACGACGTTTCTTTCCATATAGCTTCTAGCCTAAGCGCTTACTTTTTCTCGCTTGTTCCCCAAGGCGATGATCAAGACATGCACGATGACTGCAAAGCTCTGGTCTGGGATAAACTGATTGAACAAATGGATCTTGCCATCGGTTCGATCCAGAGCACCGTCTCTGCCGTCAGCAGTAGTGGAGCACGAACTCCATTATTGGACAAGACCAGAATCATGCAAGAAATCACTCAGCTCCTCATTGTCGAGGTCACAGTTCGGAATAATGTGAATTGGCAAATTCATCTCACCCCTGCTCTGAGCATCTTTGATGAGGTATTCAAGAGTCATGGCCTCGACCAATCCTCAAAACCAAGTCTTGATGTTCTTTCCCATGCATTACCATCGTCCATTCCAGTGACAACTCAACATCACAAATCTCTTCCCAACACGGCAGACCAATCGGCTTTGACATTTTTCGTGTCACTCTTGCTTTTCGTTGACATAATGGCGAGCGCTTCTCTTGGTACATCACCTACCCTACAAAGCTATCACGAGAGCCTCCTGCCATCCCAAAGCGACTCAGACTTCCATATATCATTGGAAAAGGTTTTAGGCTGTCAGAACTGGGCACTCGTTGCTATCGGCAATATTTCTGCTCTTTGTGCATGGAAGCGCGACGCCAAACAAGGGGGAAACTTTTCCATATTCCGTCTTGTCAGTCTTGCTGAGCCAATTTCTCAAGCTCTGGAGAAGGGTCTCAAAGACTTGGACAATGACCCACCTTCCCCTCGACCGACAAAGACAAGCGCCGGCCGCTTAGAGGCTTATTATAGTCGACATGATAAAGCCATCGATCACAAATTCACAGCCAACATTACTCGGATATGGGCTCATGCCGCAATCATATACCTATCTGTCAGTCTCTCGGGATGGCAAACGAATAATAATGAGATACGAGCCGCAGTTGCGCAGGTATTGGCCCTATTGGAGATGATTGATTCTCCCGGTCAGCTACGAAGTCTTTCCTGGCCGATTTGTATCGCGGGTTGCTTGGCGTTACCAGCCCAAGTGCCAGCTTTCCGACAGATTGTCGGTACAATGGGTCCTCTGGGAAAGTTCGGTACGCTTTCAAATGCACTAAGCATCATGGAGACGGTTTGGAATTCGAGAGACAGTATTGACAGTAACACTTGGGATATAGCCTCGGCATTGAGTATCATTGGCTCACCATCACTCCTTATTTAAGCTTCAAGTACAGGTACCATATATTCCACCTGTTTGTGCAGATAGACAAAGATTTCAAACATATAGAGTAAACAAGTTTCTTTATAGACTATATTGTCAGGATATTGAAATCAAGGCCTCGCAGAATGACTATAGTGAGTAGTTGGCAACAGTTACTTCTGCCTCAATGTCCTCTTGGCTTGGACACCATCGATCTTGAAGGCTCTTGTCGAGACTCAAAGAATAAACATCCTTGGGCCACCACTCGCCCCAGCTCGTGAGAAAGATCTGCTCTGGGTCCGCTGGAACGTCGTTGCAGTCAAAGGCACGCAAAAGACTCTTGGCTCCTAGTGATGGGTCAGTCCAGAGCCCGGCGCACGATTGCTCAAGTCGTATCTAGACGGAGCAACGTACCTTTATCGACAGTGACCTTGTCAGGAATGTGGTCGAGGTTGGGCTGCGTGTCCAAGTGCCTACCGAGGCCTGTGCCAATGACCAGCCCCGGAGAGACGGCCAGGACTGTGGCCGATGTGCCCAGCTGCCTGCGCCACCAGTGGGCACCGAGGAACTGGACGAACTTGGACGCATGATACACCTTGAAGCCGTCGGCCCCGGAGTCGGCTTTGAGGGTGGTTTCGAATGCCTCTAACGTTGTTCATGAGCGCATGATTCTAGAGGACGAAGGGGGGTGGGGAATCGGACTTACCAATGTCAGCTTCCTTGACGGCTCGAATCAAGCCTGATGATACAACAACGACACGCGAATGCGATGCACTCAGTTTGGGGCGCAGAAGCTGCGTAAGATAGTGTTGGGCTGTCAATTTGAAAGAGTATTAGCCAATTCATTCAATGGGAGCAAAAGAAAATAGACTGGTCATACGCGGGGCAAAAGTGGGAGATCCTACACAGGTGATTAACAACATAGGCCTCGCACCACTTGGACCCGTGCAGGCCAGGACCAGTAGCGGCCTTGTTCATGCCGGCGTTGAGAAATAAAATGTCCAATTTGTCCTGGTCGAGAGCCTCGAGGGTTTGCTGTGCGAAAGGTTTGACCGTCCTGAGGTCGGCAAGGTCCAGCGGCAGGATGGAGACGCTGTGCGTCTTCGCATCGTACTGCACCTGGTCAAAGGCTGCCTTGGTGGTTTCGAGGTCCCGCGCGCCAATGATGAACTTGTATGGCTGCGATTGCTGCAGCAGCTGCTTGACTGATTCGAATCCCTAACGGCAATCAAGTCAGTGACGTTGATGGGGGTTGGGGATGTTTCTGGGCAGGATGAATGCTGACCAAGCCGGATGATGCGCCGGTCGCAACGATTGTTTTCCCAAGAGTAGCAGCCATATTTGAGGCGTGGTGAGTAAACGAGGGCTTACGTGAACAAATAAAGGTGTCAAAGGCCTTTGTGAAATTGAAAAGCTGTCGTATTTCTGTTTTTAATACTATGTACTTTGTAGGTCAGCGCCGTTTTAACAGCGCCCTGGCGAACATAGTGCTCTAGTGCTAGCTAGATACACGTCGCCCCGCAGCAGGTTCTAGGGTAGGGTACTTTAGGTATGTAGGTATGTAGCTCGTGTACATCGTAGGGGAGGGGCTTGTCTTACGGCTCGGACAATTGGCGAGATTCATAAGACCGCTAAGTCCGCTGATTACGTACCTTGTTCTCTTCTCGTTCCTTTTTGTACATGGGTGCACAATCTCGGCATGCACATCATTATGCTAGGGATCAGTACCAGGCGAACTAGGATGCGTGTGCAAATGCGGTCTCCGACCTGGGAAGCTGTCCGATCATTTGTCACTGGTCGTCATACTCCGATCGAGGTTTATGGCTGGCTCATCTCCACTTGCGGTTTGTCGATTGATTGTCTTGTCGGCGCAAGAGCAGGCTTGAGTATATCCTACTCGCGCTATTCTACGTGGTATGATCGGATATGTCAACCGCCAATGTTGTCCGATGCTCCCCCAAAGTCGAGGAAGAAAATGTAATTAAAAGTAAGTATAGAAGGGTTGATGTTGAAGGTAGAAACCTGATATATGCATCATCATAGTAGATTATTCAATTCAAAACTCCCAAACATGACTGCTGCGTCCCAGATTTCCATGTCTGCCCGCCACCTGGGCTATACCAGGGGTGGTCCCGATGTACCAGTCGAGTCACTGAAGATCACGAATGAGCTATTGCAAAAGAATCATGACGAGCTACACATCTTCTTCCGGGACATGAACGGTCACAACCACCTCGTTCACAATCTCTTCACAAGGCTAGCTCTCGGAGCCACTCCTGAACAGCTGCGCACCGCTTTCAATGATGACCTGCCTACACAGCGTGGAATCCCGTCTCTCGATCAGGACGTGGTGGACAAGATGCTTGACGATGACTTCTTCAGCGAACACATCACCAAGATTAATCACTACAACAACTTCATGGTCTTTTTCGAAAAGGAGATCGCCAGCAAGGGATGGCAAACTGTCGTCAATAGATACATCTTTGGCAAGTCTCGAGTCGCAGAGGCCTTACTCTCACTGATGTATGACGGCGCATATCACCCCATCATCCATCTTGGTCTCGGTGTCGAGTTTGAGCAGCCTGCCGTCATTGCAGAGGCTTTGGCTCAGGCTGCCGCACATGATTCGTTTGACACAGACTGGTTTTTCCAATCAGCAGAACAAGGTGCCTTAGAGTCGCAAGCCGGCGCATCTCCATCATCTTCGGAGAGCACCTTGCTGGAGTTGGCTCGCGAGGCAGCCCAAGATGAGACTATTCGCGACGCAGCACGCACCCCCGGGCTCATTGGCACCATGAAGATGAAGAAGGCCATCTACCCAAAGGCCGGCAAGCAGCTGCTGTCTCTGGCATCGCGTTTCCGCGTGACCGAAGAGACGCTTGAGCAAAAGACGGCCGAAATGGTCAATTTTTGCGCCTACCTCGCCGGCTGCGCCCAGCGCCGGGACCGCGCGACCAAGGTGGACTTTTTCTTCATGCACTGCGTCACGAGCTCCCTCTGCCTGAGCGTGCTCGCGCAGCAGCCGTGGATTGACATTGCTGACAGGGTGCGCCTGATTGAGTGGAAGGGCCGGCTGGACTTGGCCTGGTACGTCACCTGTGGCGTGCCCGACCTCGATCTTGACCATGTAAAGAACTACCGAGCCGGCGTAGAGCGTGGCTGGGACGACATCTTTGCCTTGGTGAGCGATCAGCACGACGATGGACACGTGGCCAAGTTTGTGCGCGCACTCAAACATGGCGAGGATATATGTCAGCAGTTTGAGGACGGTGACGCATCGAAAGCCTTCCCCATTCGAGGAGATATGTGGCAGGTAATTGCGCGCATGGCGTATGACTCGACCTTAAACCTCCCTCCTCCAGCTAAGTGGGTGATCATGGCAGGGATGGATCAAGCTTGGGCATCTGTCCCTGAAAAGTAAAAGCATCATTACACGATGCGATTGGGAGAAGAGTTATTACTTCGAGAATACGAGATCAGGTATATTACGTTATCAGCATATATTTCTTGTTACCATTCCACTGTCTCCTCTCGACATTTCGTCCTCAATGTACCAGTATCTTTGCCAGATACTTGAAGGTGGCATGACAAGAATAGCGATGAATTGCCACGAGGTGAAACGATAAGACGTGATTCTATACAATCTAGGTCAGGTGTTCAAATCGCGTTATTGTTAAAAGGAGAAGGAAAACTCTTTTCCCCTTCTCCCACTTTTGTGGTTGGCGCTTGTAGACGTGAACATTTTGACGTTACAGTGGACGTTATAGTGGCCTTACAGGGGCTAACTTGAAGGTTCGTTCTAAGAAGCGGAAATGAACGCTAGCAGGCCAAGTCCCTCCCCCACCCAGAAGGCGTAGTCTCCTAAATATCAAACTGTCTGTACTGGAAACCATCTCTTCTCTCCGTTGCAAATTTCAAACCCTACGATCCCATCTGCTGCGAGCTTACGTAGAGTTTCAATAAGAAATGGTTCCAGCACCAACGTTGATACATTTTCGTTGATGCCTTTCCCATGTACCAACATCACCAATTGCTTGGGATTGATGCTCATGCGCCTCCCTGCCATTTGCGGTCCTTGCTGCCCCCGTATGCGCCGCAGCGCGTCTAACACCAAGTTCTCTCGCCTAACCTTACTCGCCAATTGTTCGGTGATCTTGTGGTTGAGATTGTGAATCACCTGACCGTGTCCTGGATAGCCTCTCTCACAGTTCTCCGTGAGCATCCTGCGCCAGCTTGACATGATGGGGCCGAGTTCTTCGACTGCAGTAGTTCCATGGCCAAGTATGTTGTCTCCTGTGAACATGGCATTTTCCTCCGCCAGAACAAAACACATGTGGTCATGGGCATGACCTGGAGTGTGCAATGCTCGCACTGTGGCTCCCTCGACGCTAAATGACTGGCCTTCAATGATGTTATTTTGGTCCCTGGCGGGCGAGTTCTTGTATATTGCATTCGTCAAATGTGGGTATGACTTGATCAAGTCGGCGACACCACCAGTATGGTCGCCATGCCAATGCGTGAGAAGGACATGGGACAATATTATACCCATGCTTTCAAGCAAAGAGACAACATTTTCTATCCACTGCGGGCTACCCTGGCCAGTATCAATGATTAATCTCGAACGACCAGTTCCGACAATGTAGGAATTTGTCCCTTGCAGTGTGAACTGTGGGAGTTGTCAGTGATCTGTGTGCACCACACATTATACCATTTATCTCATCTCTTTTTGAACGTATGCGCACCTCTCCAGGGTTCTGACCCAGCACACGAATCACACGTTGGCTGATCTGCTCCACGTCCGGCAATGGTGGTAAGCGCTTGAGCTGGGTTTCAAGATAATCTCTGAATGCATCGACGTTCAAGGTACTGCTGGCCATGTGGTGACCAACTTCACTTCCCGTTTTCATAGTTGAAAAGTCGTTTGGTCATTGAAACATCACAGCAAGTAAAGATCAATGTGCCCCCGGCGATTCAACAGTATTCGCAGTGGATGCAGTATGTATTGTGAGAGCGAGATGCATCGTGTTCCATTCTCACACCAAGTGAATGTTCATCCATCTATTCCTGTTGACTCCGAAAGGCAGTAAATTGTCCGAGGCGGGTCAGATTGTCAGTTTAGCTGTGCATGGTCGGATTCCATGGTAGGATTATTGGTGCAACCAATCGCTGTCCGCTGCGGCGCAGAGCACACAGTCCGATCACTTCTAAGCGAGCTCGGATCGGAGTTGTACTAAAATGCTGATGCACCAAGTCGCCGATACCCGAGAGGCTGATCTTTTTCGCCAATATTGGTTTTACGCTGCATTAGATAAGCCTCTCCGATCCATTTCGGCGACGGGATAAGTGTTGGTATAGCATATAGTATACGTGACCAGTCGCTCTAGAAATATTTTTCCATTCAATAAATTGTTAGATCATTCGGAATCTCAAGTCTAGATCCACTTCCAACACGATCGGTTGATCTCATACACAATAGCTTTACGTTTTGTCTTGATGCAAAACCAAATCCTGACCAACCTTTGACGTACGGATTGTACAGACCAGAGAAGGTAGTTGGCCACGCATTCGTTGCATTTCAAGCTTGATCGGGATCTAGGCTGGGCGACTCTGTGACAGTCCATTCCACAACTCATCGGTTGAAATGCGACCTACAACTCCTTCGACTACAGAGTCCCCGGATAATTTCTCCAACATGAAACTGTTATACTTCAGCAACGAGTTCCCTCATGATGATCTGGCAGGGCTCTCCCGTCAGTTCACTCTCTTAAGCAAGCAGAAACAATTTCCGCATCTGGCTCGTTTCCTCGATCATGCTACCGAGGCGGTACGTGATGAAGTGCGACAACTTCCTTGGTCACTTCGAAACACAATTCCGCCGTTCGATTCTGTCTTTAACTTCATAGAGCATGCCAGCCTGCGCAAAGGTGAACTTGGAGCATCAATTGATGGAGTTCTACTAGTGGTTGTGCAACTAGGAACACTTATCAAGTAAGAGAAACATGCTTCTTACTGAATGCTGGACACTGATTGTGACAATTTCAGGTACTATGAGGAAAATCCGAGACAGTACGACTTGAACACTGGAAATGCGGCTCTGGCAGGCTTGGGTCTTGGCCTGCTTAGTACTGCTGCAGTTTCACTTTCTTCCAGTGTATCTGACTTGGCCGTAGCCGGCGTTGAAGTCGTTCGTCTAGCCTTTCGTTTGGGTATCGTTGTAGGCAGTGTCTCATCCAATCTTGAGTCCCGAGACCCAACGTCATCTCCAGTGTCCTGGGCGGCTGTAGTCCCAGATGTGACCGTCGATGAAGCCCGCGACGAATTGGACGCGTTCCATGCTAAAGAGGTCAGTGAGGTAGATGACAATTATATTTAGATCACATCCTAACTTGACTCAGAAAATGCCAAGCACGAGCAAGATCTTCATTAGCGCTTGGAGCCACAATTCTGTCACTGTCAGCGGACCGCCTTCGAGGTTGAAGCATCTCTTCCGCACTTCCGAGTTCTTTCGCGGACAAAAGATCATCAACCTTCCTGTATATGGAGGACTCTGCCATGCTGCACACTTGTACAACCAAGAACATGTTAGAGAAGTCGTCTCTGAAACTGATTCGTTGAAGGAGCTGAGCTCTCGTGCTTCCCCTAAATTGACCACATTCGCGACTTCAACTGGCAAGCGTTTCGAGGCAGAAACCGCGCGCGAGTTGTTCGAACAAATTGTCACAGAGATAATGACCAAGGAAATCCGATGGGACACCGTCGTCGAGTCGGTACTGGCGCAGGCCCACACTACCTCCTGTTCTGATATTCAAGTCTTGGTGTTCAGAAAATCTCTGCCAATCTATGATCTGTTGACGGCTTTCTCGTCCAAACAGCCCGGCCTAGAAGTCTCCACTCTTGAGCTGATTCCCACTATCACTGCCTCTCTCAATAATGGGACGCCGGTCTCTGGAGGTAGTAACAAGTCTAGCATTGCCATTGTCGGCATGTCTTGCAGGATGCCAGGCGGTGCGACAGACACTGAGAGTTTTTGGAACCTATTGGAGAAGGGACTGGACGTGCACCGAACCATTCCAGCCGACAGATTTGATGTCGACACACATCATGATCCGAAAGGCAAAGCCATGAACTCAAGCCACACAGCATATGGTTGCTTCATCGACGAGCCGGGCCTCTTTGATGCGCCATTCTTCAATATGTCACCGCGTGAAGCTCAACAAACAGACCCAATGCAACGACTTGCCCTGGTGACGGCCTACGAGGCGCTGGAGAGGGCTGGGTACGTTGCCAACCGCACTCCAGCCACCAGTCTTGAGCGGATCGGGACATTTTATGGCCAAGCTAGCGACGATTATCGAGAAGTGAACACAGCGCAGGAAATTTCGACGTACTTCATTCCTGGCGGCTGTCGTGCATTTGGGCCTGGACGTATTAACTACTTTTTCAAATTTGCAGGGCCGAGTTTTAGTGTTGACACTGCCTGCTCATCCAGTCTAGCTACCATACAGACAGCATGCACATCTCTCTGGAACAAGGATACCGACATGGCAGTCGCTGGAGGCATGAATGTACTTACCAACTCGGACGCCTTTGCTGGTTTGAGTCACGGGCACTTTCTGACGAAAACTCCCAATGCTTGCAAGACGTGGGACTCGGAGGCAGATGGTTATTGCCGCGCGGACGGAATTGGTTCCATTGTCATGAAGAGGCTGGAGGATGCCATTGCTGATAACGACAATATCATTGGTGTTATCAGGGGTGCGGCCACTAACCACTCTGCTGAAGCTGTATCGATCACGCACCCACACGCTGGCGCGCAGTCTTTTCTAAGCTCAAAGGTTCTGAGCGCTGCGGGAATCGATCCGTTCGATGTGAGCTACGTCGAAATGCACGGTACCGGTACTCAAGCCGGCGATAAGGAGGAAATGAAATCAGTGACTGACGTCTTTGCACCTGCTGGCCCGAAGCGACGAAGCATGAGGCAGCCACTGCATGTCGGGGCCGTCAAGGCTAATGTTGGCCACGGAGAGGCTGTCGCTGGTGTTACGGCTCTGATCAAGGTTCTCCTCATGTTCCAGAAAAGCATGATCCCCCCGCACGTGGGCATCAAGAACAGCCTGAACCCAGCCCTGCCCTCGGATCTGGCTGAGCGAAACGTACGAATCCCTTACACTAAACAAGCTTGGCCCCGTGAAAAGGACAGAAAGCGCATCGCCGCGGTGAACAACTTCAGCGCTGCCGGCGGCAACACGATGATTGCCATCGAGGAGCCACCGCTGCCCCAAAACATTGCACCAGAAGATGAGGATCCCCGGACCACCCATGCAGTAACCGTTTCTGCAAAAAGCAAAGTGTCGCTGGAGGGTAATCTCAAGAGATTGATCGCTTTCCTTGAGAATAATCTTGATGTGCGTATGTCCGATCTGGCATATACGACCGCGGCTCGCAAGTATCATCACAATCACAGGATCGCAGTCGCAGCTGCAGATGTCCCCCAGCTAAAGAAGAAGCTATCCGCGCAGCTCAATTCCATTGATTCAGTAAAGTCCATATCCAACCTCCAGCCTCTGATTGCGTTTGCCTTCACTGGTCAAGGCGCTTCCTACAAGTCAATGGACCTCCAGTTTTTCCATCACGAGCCAACCTTTAGGTCTCAGATTCTGCATCTCAATTCTCTGGCCCTTGCGCAAGGCTTTCCGTCATTCCTACCCGCAATTGACGGCAGTTTCCCTAAAGATCATGCCCACTCCGCCGTTGTGACACAAATGGCCCTAGTTGCCATTGAGATCTCACTGGCTGCATACTGGGCTTCATTGGGCGTGGTCCCGAACGTGGTCGTTGGCCACAGTCTGGGTGAATATGCAGCGCTTTACGTAGCCGGAGTACTCTCTGCTAGCGATGCCATATGCCTGGTGGGCCAGCGAGCAAGACTGCTCGAAGAGCGAGTGCAAGCGGGAAGCCACAAGATGATGGCAGTCCGTGCATCTTTGGCCGATATCCAAAAGATTGCTGCCGGCATGCCATACGAGGTCGCGTGCATAAACGGGCCCAGAGACACGGTACTAAGCGGGCTATCGAAAGACTTGGACGCACTCATCGAACCCCTTCAAAAGGCGGGTTTCAAATGCTACAGTCTTGACGTCGCTTACGCTTTCCACTCGTCGCAGACTGACCCTATTCTAGAAGAGTTTGGGGAGCTCGCCGAGACGGGAGCCATCTTCCATGCGCCGAAATTGCCCGTACTGTCTCCGCTGTTGGGTAAGGTCATTTTTGACGAGAAGACGCTCAACGCCACCTATATGAAGAGAGCTACGCGTGAATGCGTCAACTACTTGGCCGCGGTGGAAACAGGGGCAAAGCTGGCTCTGGTTGATGACAACACCCTTTGGGTCGAGATCGGTCCTCACCCCGTCTGTATCAACATGTCCAAGTCATCTCTGCGCTCTGTGGGAGCGGTTGTGCCCTCAATGAGACGCGACGAGAGCAACTGGGCGACCATGGCACAGAGCTTAAGCACGCTTCACTGCGCAGGGGCGACCATCAGGTGGAATGAATTCCACAAGCCATTTGAGAAGGGACTACGTCTACTCGATCTTCCCACGTACGCCTGGAACAACAAAAACTACTGGATTCAGTACAATGGAGATTGGGCCCTCACCAAAGGAAATACCTACTACGACGCCCAAAAAAAAGCACTTGAGACAGCAAAGGCTCTTCCCGCGCCTCGCCTGTCCGATTTGCAGACTTCATCCGTGCAGCGAATCATTGAGGAGAGCTTTGATGGTTCTGCTGGCACTGTCGTCATGCAATCAGACCTGATGGAGGCAGACTTCCTTGCCGCAGCGCATGGACACAAGATGAACGGTTGCGGCGTTGTCACATCGGTACGTACAGTTGAGTTCAATGCATCAAATCATGCTTTTTACTAACGTCTTTATGTTCTAGTCTATTCATGCGGACATATCATACACCCTGGGCTCTTACCTATTGAAGAAAATGAGTCCGTCCAGCGGCGACATTGCCATGAACGTAGCGGATCTCGAGGTGGTCAAGGGCCTCGTTGCTCAGAAGAACACAAAGGTCCCTCAGATGATTCAAGTTTCCATCTCTACCGAGAACATCAATGCTAGTACAGCTCAACTGCGGTGGCAGAATGTGAGCGCTCAAGGCATCCCCGATGAACCATTCGCGACCGCCACCTTGGAGTATGGAGACAGATCTGCATGGTTAAGCTCGTGGGTGCCGCAGGCGCATCTTATCCAGGGCCGGATCGAGGCGCTGGAGACGCTTGCAGCCCAGGGCATTGCCAACAGACTATCCCACAATATGGCCTACCTGCTCTTTGCCAACAATCTGGTGGACTACGCGACCAAGTACCGTGGGATGCAATCCGTTGTCATCAACGGCCTTGAAGCATTTGCAGACGTCACATTAACTACTGAAAAGGGAGGCGTTTGGACCGTCCCTCCGTATTTCATCGATAGCGTCGCTCATCTCGCAGGCTTTGTCATGAACGTGTCCGACGCCATTGATACCAAGGCCAATTACTGCGTCACGCCCGGTTGGTCCTCCATGCGGTTCGCAAAGCCTCTAGTGGCCGGCGCGAAATACCGTTCCTATGTCAAGATGATCCCCACAATTGAGGACCGCAGCGTTTACCTTGGCGACGTTTACGTCTTACAGGACAATGAAATCATCGGTATCGTCGGTGGTATCAAATTCCGCCAGTACCCTCGCATACTACTGAATCGATTCTTCTCCGCTCCCGACGAAGCTTCACCATCGCCAAACGCGACCCACGGAGCTACTGCCAAGGTCCAAGCTCAGCCCAAGGCAATTGCAGCATCTCGCGGTGATGGGAAGCATTTCGCGACATCAGTTCAGATATCTACGCCTTCGAAGATCGGTCATCAAGTCATCGTCAAACCTGTGGCCATCCAGGCCTCGCCGGCGGCGGCGCCTGTTGTGGTGGCCCGCAAAGACCCCGAGGTCCAAGAATCACCCGTGGTCGTTGCATCTGCTGCCGCCGCGGTCGATCCCAACAGCGTGGCGTCCAAAGCCATCTCCATGATTGCAAATGAAGCTGCCCTCGAGCAAGCCGACCTCCAAGACGAGGCCAGCTTTGCCGAGCTGGGCATCGACAGTCTGATGAGTCTTGTCATTTCCGAGAAGCTGCGGGAGGAACTCGGCGTGGTCGTTTCGGGCAGTCTGTTCCTCGAATACCCCACCATTGGCGATCTGAGGAGCTGGTTAATGGAATATTACGGCTAGATTGTCCATGCAAGTGGTATTTCCTTTCCTGACCATTGAGTTGAGGTAGCGCAAGTCTCTTATGTCTGTTTCCTTATCGTATCACTACTAGACAGATGCTGTATTCGGTCTTTAAATAGAATATTCTTTTCGCACTATTTAACTGCTATTGCTTGTTTGCAATGCTTATGTGCATACATGTACCGGCGGGCCACTGGCAAAGAGCCTGGTCGACATTCTGCATATTACTAGTGCAGGCGATGCGAACAGCGGTGTGCCGTATCATTGAGGAGCACCTCTTTTTGGTAGCTCAACAAAATTATCTCATAAAAGTATCTCGCATGTCTTGTGTGGGCCCAGTAGCTAATGAATATTCCTCAACTTGACAATCATTTTATGATGCAGCAACCTTTCCTGTTGACTCCTAACGTGCGTATCGCAGAAGATAATATGGTTTGAATTGCGTGCAACAAATGTTCTTTCCCAAATTCATTGTACTGTATAAAGCGTTGAATTAAAAATGAACAAATTTTCGGTGCTAGCATGAGCGTGTCATTTCCCTCTTTCTGAGAAGGGAAAAAGTCTAAGTAATGTAGGCGAAAGTCCAGTCATCACCCAAAAAGTTTCTTTGAGATGGAATACATCTTATACGCATGCGTGTGAACACTCAATGGTTACGAACAAGAAGAAAAAAAGAAAAGAAAATAAGAAACGAAAGGAAAAACCGATAATGTCATTCATAAATGACAAGTCTACATTTGACAGTTGCTTCATTATCACGCAACAAAAGATTTGTCATCGTGATTTGCCGCGGTTCGTGGCGCAAAATGACGGAGTCCGTGTTTTCGGCATCCAGGGTCGGATGCCGATAAAGAGATTTCCGCCGCATCTGACAAGCAGTGCTTTATCTGCCACGAGGCAACAAAAAGGATGAGCCGAATTATAATGCTAATGGTGTATCCAAAGTATGATATGGTTGAGCATATCGGACTGAATTAATCTGCCTACCTAGGTACCCAATGCCAGGTGATCTTACACCTTGGAAGTGAAAAGAAAATTCAAGATCTCGTTACAATTATGAGACGAATCAGAACGTTTAACAAGGAGTCAAGAATGTGTTAAATTGACTGGCCTATGTTTCATCAATGCCTTTCTTGATGTTTTATTCCCGGCACTATTCTGTATAATAGACCGCGGTGAATTTGAAAGGCAAATATTCCGTATAGGGTCTGAACTCTTCGCAGCCATATGCAATATTAGTAGCTTTGGAGGAGCAAGTAGAGTATAGCGCAATGCGCTGCACACTCGTTGAACAAGACAGCTGCGCGAGCCATAGATTCGTGTCACTTCCCTGACCGAATGTTGAAACCCCGAAATCGGTTGTAAGATGAATCGTCACTGAGAGATATTGACGCTTCTCGTGCTGCTCGGCTCAGGTACATTTTGAGCTGATACGTATCGGATCCCGACATCGTCAACCGCAAACTTAACCCCTATTGTTGGTTTGTAATCATGCGGCCTAATCACTACCATCGTAATGTTTCGAGCTTATTTGTGGTTGTTTCTTTACGCCAGATATCAACCGCGTGCAAAAGCCTTTGATCTTCTAGGTTGCATTAGTGTATCAGTTTTTCCAGTCACTGTCGCACTGTGACCGTATCTTGCCACGATGCCATCACGGAACGACACCTACGATGACAAGGCATTAAGCCTACCGCGAATTCTGTGTCTGCATGGCGGCGGTACTAATGCGCGGATTTTTGAGTCACAATGTCGCGTCATTTCCGCGCATTTGAAGCCCTACTTCCGGCTCGTCTTTGCAGAAGCCCCATACGAGTCTGCTCCCGGTCCGGGCGTGACCTCGGTCTACGCCGACTATGCTCCCTTCAAGAGATGGCTGCGGTGGCTCCCCGAGGACGAGCACGCCAGCAACGAGGAAGTGGTCCATGACATCGACCAGGCGATTGAGGAAGCCATGATGAGCGACGACAAAAAGGGAGCAAGTGGGCCATGGGTCGCCTTGCTAGGCTTCAGCCAGGGCGCGAAACTGGTCATGAGTCTCTTGATCCGACAAGATGTTCGTCGCGCCCGCCACGGACCTCCCATCGCTGGACCCCATTGGGCCTTTGGTGTCATACTCGCCGGCAGGGCGCCTCCGGTGGCGCTCGACGCTGGGTTCTTCAACTCGACGATGCTGTGTGAGCCGTCCCAGCTTGACATCGTGAGGCAACCAGATATGATTGATGCCATGAGCGAAGACCATCGCGTTAGAGTACCCACGATACATATGCAGGGTCTGTTTGATCAAGGCCTTCACCTGCACCGCGAAATGCTAGAAGATTACTGCATCGAAGGCACGACACGCCTGATAGAGTGGAATGCAGCCCACGTGGTCGCATTGAAGCGCAGCGACGTTGATGTACTTATTACGCACATACTAGAGGTTGCTAGAGAGACTGGTGTACTACGGGATTAGACACGGCTGCGATTTGTTGGAATGGTGTTGTACGGGTCCTTCAGGTTTTGGTTCGCGGATGGCGCTAAGTAGCAAATAGAACAAGTTAGGTAAATAGATTGTGTATGTATTCAATAACGAAGTCCAGAGTCGGGTTAGAATTGAGCCTATCAGTCATGCGTCGAGCTTGGACTGTTGCAATGAAAGCTCCTGGGTGGGCTGCCACGATTGGGTTCGTATGCCAAACGCTCGGTGGTGACATACAGCTAAGGGCACTCTGAAGGGTCAGTGCTGTAGTGGGCTCAACCGTTCTAGCATCCGCCATGCCGCAGAATAGCACTGAGTGCTGGAAGTAGGAGGCGGAATGCGCTAGCCACAAGGTGCATTAGGTACTTCGTCTTCCAACATCACTATCTGTGTAGCTACATACATACCTAGGTAACTCAATCATTATTAAAGCCGATGGAAATTGAAGCCATGACCGTACCGGAACGCTTTTCAAGAGCAGCACAAATTGATACAATGGTAATCGAGGCATTACTGATGCCTGCAGCGCCAAATCCCGCAATGAAGCGACCCACCATAAACACCACGAACGAGTCGGTAGCTCCGGAAAGAATCGAGCCAACGGAGACTAAGAAACAATGTGGGAGCAGCCAAGCAGTCAGTAGACCATGTAAAGAGGGAAAAGCGCAACCAACAGCTCGCTGCGGAAGGAGTGGAAGTCGAACCGTCAAGGAAGACGAGACTGAGGGGATTGAAGTAAGGGATATCATCGAGGTCGTATCAATTAGCCTCGTGTTACACGGCCTGAGGGGACTGCCATTGGAGGTAAGAGCTGCGCGTAAGCACCAACATCTAAGTTGGTCTGCTCACCCGAAGGAAATTCAAATCATGAGAAGGCATCTCTCTTTTCCAGAGCTATCGAACTTCACCACCATTTTGGTTCCAAGTTCTTAATATCCTACACAACTTAGCCTCACATAGCAGCAAGAATCTCCAAAGCCAAAGCCATCTTGCGCTTTCACAGCTACGATGGATGCCTCTTCCAATCTGCGGCAAGTGTTGTCTTGGCAGAACATAACTGCAATTCTCTTCATTTACTGGGCAACTTTGACCTTTTATCGCCTCTTCCTACATCCGCTCGCTCATTTTCCCGGTCCGAGATTGGCTGCAATTACGCGGTGGTATGAAGCTTACTTCGACGTCGTCCAAAACGGACAATACACCTTTAAAATCGCCAAATTACATAAGAAATATGGCACGTCGATCACGGCCTCGCTGCATCAATCTTGCCCTCTGTGTAATGAATAATAGGCCTAGAGCTTCAACTAACTTGTTTCCTGCTTCTCATTAGGTCCCATAGTTCGTATAAGCCCGCATGAACTTCACGTCATAGATCCCAACTTTTTCGAAAAGCTCTACCGACAGGAAGGTCGGTGGGACAAGTATACATGGGCAATCAGAGCCTTTCCTGCCCCGGGTTCTATCATCAAGTACGTCGTTTACCGGGTTGCCCCTGAATGTAAACTACTAGATACTGATTCTGAACTATTATTAGCACCGGGCCACACGATCTACACAAAACTCGCCGTCTAGCGCTCAATCACTTCTTTTCTAAGGCGAAGATGGCTGCTCGGCAAGAACTTATTCATCGCCATGTCCAGAAGCTTTGTGATAGAATTGCGTCTTTTTCTGCCACTACCTTCGACTTGGGGGCCGCTTTAAGCGCCGTCACTCGAGATGTATCGTCCGACTTCATCCTCAACAAGACATATGGCGCTCTAAACAAAGAAGACTTCCACGTTGCCGTCACGAATATGTTCCAGAGGGGGGGAGGCATCTGGCGCATAACGAAGCATGTGCCCTGGTTTGGCCCAGCAATGCTGTCAATCCCTCTCAGCCTGATGACCTACCTGGTTGATGAGGGCACAAAGGCATTCTTTCAATACATTGAAGTAAGATACTACCCTCGCGATAGGCCAGTCAGTCAATGTGCTTGCTGAAATACAATGGTAGGAGAGCGAAGAAGACGCCAAAAACTTACTTCGTATCGCAACCGCGCCATCTGCGGAGGAGGAAGCTCCCCGTACCATTGTCCACGAGATCGTGGACTCCAAACTCCCGCAGCCCGAGAAGGCGTTTACGCGTGTCATGGACGACGTCGCGACCATCACTGGTGCCGGATTTGAGACAACAGCGAGTGCGTTACGATTGATATGCTACCACGTCTTCAGTGACTCGAGCATCTTGCAACAATTGCGCGCTGAGCTTGCATCTACGATCAATTCAGAGAGTCGCAACGAAGACAGCGTCGAGCTCAGAACATTGGAGCAACTGCCTTATCTAACATCGGTCATTATGGAAGGCCTTCGCCTCAGTCCAGCTGTCGGGTCGCGCGCGGCTCGTATCGCCCCTGATAGAGATCTCTTTTACAACGGCATTCGTATTCCTGCTGGTACTCCCGTCGGTATGACCACCATTCTAATGCACCATGATGAAACATTGTATCCCTCGCCGCAGTCTTTCAACCCACAGCGGTGGATGGACCCAGAATCACGAAGGATGTTGGATAAGACATACGCACCGTTTTCACGGGGCACAAGGATATGTCTAGGCATGCAGTAAGTTACCCAACTCCACTTGCACTGCAAAGTTTTGACTGATTTGTAAATAGTCTCGCGTGGGCTGAGTTATATCTTGTCATTGCTGCACTTGTCCAACACTTCGACTTCAAGTTCCAGGGTGTCGACAGCTCTGACTTCGCGATGGAGAGTGACCAATTTATTATTGGCACCAAAGCTGGAGCGGTTCTCAAAGCCCAAGTGACTTCATACAAGACTGCCTAGCAACATGGACATCTTGACTGAGCCAATGTGTGAAGAAGAAAGAGACCGGAGCGCTAAAGGATGAACCCTGAGTTGACCAATAAAGGCTACAGAAGAGAGGTGCTGCATAGCAGCTTGATATTTCCGAGCAGATGATTTGTGGTGGGTACTAAGGTTAGGTGCTTCAATGCGGTAGAATGATACTATTAGCTATAATCAAATTTAGTGCCAGAAAGGTCAAAACCGCCCTGCTTTATCACGACGAAAGGGCCATTATGGTGCAGGGAATTTGTCAATTGTAGTATTACTAGAAACATTTTTACACACCAAGAAATGTACCATTGGCAAACTGACCAATCAACATCAACCATAATAGCCTCTGAATTATACTGCATCGTGCGACCCGCGACCACATTGAGTCATGGGTTCTAAAATAGCTTTGCGTCCTTTAGCGCCGTCCCAAGATTGGTGCTTGATACTTCTGTGATGATAATTGGTAGCAGCGCCTACACTTCATCTTCGACTCTCATGGAGTGATGAGGGACAAAAAAACACTTTGTATATCACGACGATTGTTGGCACGTTTGCGGCAATTGATTGCATTGTGGTATTTGTTCATGTCAGACCAACAAGGGAGGTTACTTGTGTAGGTATGTATGTATGCTACTTGGCTGTTGGTCCCTAGGTACCTACCTACCTATGCAGGGTTTGCTGGGGCTGCTGTGCCACGCGCATCCATGGTGCAATCGATCCCTGACGCGAATCCTAGTTGCATAGCGCCAGCGGCCGTCCTGGTCCAAAATCTGACATGAATGGCCAAAAATGGCACGCTATTACAACGGTTGGAAACAACGACACTCGTGCATCGGATCATGCTATCTACCCCCTTGCTGGCTCGGCTGGGCGCAAGGAGCGCGCATTCAGCTTGGCCGAAAGCGCCAACATGTGTCTCGGCTCATATCGACAAGCTGATGACCTTCTGTCTTCCCCCTCAGAAGCTCGCGTCGTCATGTTCGCTATCGACAACATCTGGGACGCATGCGCATTACTCTCATTTCCATTTCAAGCCTTCCCATCTTAACCCTTCTTCACGCGACATTATCTAACCAGGTATAATTCATATCATATCACCTAGAGGAGAGGCAGGGCTCTACAAACCATCCTCGCGACAATGAGCTCGCCGTTCAAGGTTATAGTGGTCGGCGGCGGTCCTGTTGGACTGATTGCAGCGCATGCACTTTCGCGTGCCCAGATCGACTTTGCGATACTGGAGAGAAGACCTCACGTTGTGGAGGAGGCCGGCGCAGCCCTGCTCATGTTGGCGAATGGTCAACGCGTGTTGGGTCAACTCGGGCTGCTTGACGCACTGGAGCGTGTCGGCTGCGACATGACGTATATGAGGCGTATTGATCACAATAAAAACGATCTCGGGGGATCAGTGGCAATGCGCAGGACAAAAGAGAAGTGAGTCGCCATGTCTTGGAACTTGTCAGAGAGACGCCCGTTGCATGTGCTGACAACAGACCTAGCCATGGGCGGTATCCAAACTTGATTGCCCGCGACAAGCTTACCAAAGTCCTGTACGAGACTCTGTCACTAGAAGATCAAGCTCGCATATTGCCAAACATGAAAGTTTGTGAGGTGCAAACCAGCGATGCAGGCGTGGTGGTGAAATGCGCCGATGGAACCACAGTGGAAGGCAGTATCCTCATTGGCGCGGATGGTGCACACAGCGTAGTCCGGGACTGCATGAGAAACCTGGCGCTTCAGAGTAAAAGCAACTCGGATGTCGTCGAGGATGGTGTGAATGACGACAGCCCGTTCCTCACTACCTTTCGCTGCATGTGGCTGAGATTTCCGACAACGCTCGACATGACGCCGGGTCATATGATGGAGACACATGGCCCCCGCTTCGGGGCTCAGCAGTTTTCTTCTGTGAAAGAGAGCTTCATAGCAATGTACGAGCTCTTGGACGAACCAACCCGCAAGCGTTCACGATACACCGAGGCGGATGCTCTGGCCTTCATCGATAGGTGGGGCCATCTTCCGACTGTGTCCGGCCGCACAGTGAAACAGCTACACGAGGCAAGCACCGATCACCGCATCGTTGACTTGGAGGAAGGCGTCCTGGACCACTGGAGTTGGGATCGCATTGTGCTCGTGGGCGACGCCGCGCACAAGTTCACCCCAAGCATCGGACAGGGCGCCAACAATGGCATCATTGACGTGGTGGTGCTTATGAACGAATTGCAAAAAGTACTGAAGCAGTGTCAGAGCCAAAGTCCAACGAGACTACCAACTACGGATGAAATCATTCTCGCATTCAAGAACTACCAGGCAACCAGACAGGAGGCGTCAAAATTCAGTTGTCAGCGCTCTTCACAAGTGACTGCCACGTCCTTGTGGAACAGCTGGTCCCTAAAGCTTTTCGACCAATACATCTTTCCCAGAGAAATGTTTCAGAATTATCTCGCGTCCAAGCTCGCTCTCATCACTGCTCAATCGCCAGTGTTGGATTATGTTGCGAGTAAAGAATACATGGTTGGCAAGATACCCTGGACGAAACAAATGCCGATGGTCCCAAGTGCGGCGCCCTGATACAAGCCCCAAATAGAAATGGCGTGTCAATCTCACCATAGCATATCCTCTTCCTATGATTTGCCACTGGAAGGACTCGAAGTCATAAACCATTTCACTGAATGGGAACTTCCACCAGTTAACGCAGGTTGTGCTTAATATAGTAGGAATCGAGGTATCACACCTAAGACTAGTGGTAGCACAACTCTTCCCTCGAACGACTTGACGTATTGGAAATACAATTCTGCGCTATCGGTGCTGGTTCATTATTCGATTGCGTGATTCGATTGGCTCATCATTGACTGGATTGTATGACCCAAATGAACTTTTATTTATCGCAAAGATGGGGAATGGGAATCAATTCTGTTGGTGAAAGCTACTGAAAATGGTGAGATGGTGAAGGTGGGAACCTGGTCAGCCACCACCTGCCTGCTTGGCTATCTCCTTAACTACTAGTGGAGCAGCCCAGAATCGCCTCGCATCATGCATACTACTGAGGAACATGAGTTGCTCGTAATACCGGCGCTGCATCTCCAGAGCGTATTCAAACTCGGCGACTCGAGGATCGGGCACTTCCGGCTTCTTGGCCCCCTGCTCAAGGTCCTTTAGCAGATGATCCCCCACGTCGCCGCGACCATCGTTTCCAACAACATCAATTCGGAATCTCACATCCTGTAGCCCAAAAGTGTCCATGTCCGTTGCAGCCCTGCCTTGGCTGAGGGCTTCAGCGGCAGCAGTCATACTCGGCACAGTCCTGATGGAAGCCATTTGTGGATTGTTATTCACTGCTGGAGGATCATCCGTCAACAACATCGTGTTGGGGACGGCAACACCATTCACCGGTCTCGCGAGGGGCTCAAATCTCGGCCAGGGGAGCTTCATGTACAAGACTCTGCCCTTCAAATCGTCCGGGAACTGAAGCCGCCTGCGGCCAAACACGTCTTGCGTAAAGTCACGGAACCCGGCCGTCTGGTCTTGGAAGGCCCAAGCAAAGAAGATCTCGTCACCTTCTTTGATGTGCTCGCCGTTCGACTTGGCCCCATGTTTGAGGATCCGCCAGTAGTGGCGCTCAGATGTGTCAGACAAGCCAGGTAGGAAGACGGACTGTTGGTTGCGGAAGACTACCAGCGACAGCGGTGGATCTGTGGCAGTCGTGGCCGAGGCGCCAGCGGTGACATCCGACTTGGGGAGCGGAACAGTTGATATGCAGACCAAGGCACCATGAGAAATCTATTCAGGAAATCAGTCAGATGGCACCAATCCTTGAGAACACTCAAGACAATGAGAAATTTTGGCAAGCTTACCGCATCGTTGAACGGCGCGCTCACGTTCCAGAGCGAATTTGTATAGTCCTGGCTGTACTGAGAGCCATATGCAACATCGCCAACAAGATTCGACGAGTAACCTAAAAGTACCGGGGCTCGGTAGCTGCGACATATTGGTCAATGAACTATACAATGGTTCTATTTGATGACCTTACCTCTTAGGACTGAACAACGGCTGAGCGTCAGTAATGTCGCACTGGGCCCAAACATTTTTAGAAAAGTTTAACTCGTTCTTGACAGGCGTGACGTCGGCACCGGTACTGTGGCCCAGATAGTAGATTGGATCCCCGGAAGCGTCGTAGTGCTCTGTCTTCTTGAGATATGACAAAGACAGCTGATTCGTTGGGGCCGTCAATTTGAATCGGAGATTGATCTCGCGAGATGGAGGCAGCTCAATATATTTGGAAAGAGTAGGGACTGCCTGCATGAACCAACCTCGCACCTGAGCATAACCTGGAATGGCGGAGATCGCATCAGCGAGCGATGACAATGAGTCGCGCTATCGCCCGTTAGTGAATCCACATGTGCACAATGCAGTCCTTCGTGGGCAACTCACGTCAATGACTCTCCATGTGCGGTAATCTGCAACAGTAGAGGACCATGCCTCGGGACTGTCCAAAGTCAGTCATACCTCTCTGGCAAACTCATCTTGAAGAAACGGGGCTGCGACTCACTTGGCTGCAAGGATGGTGTCTCCTCCCACTGCCTCGAACACGTTGCTCTCTTTTTTCTTAACTTCCGCATTGTTCTGTATTTCTTGCTTCCCGTTCTCGTTTGAGTGCTTAACGCCGGCACCGACTCCCACAGGTGTAGTTACCTGCAAACCCACGGACATCTTGAAAGCTTCCTTTTGCTCTTGCTCAGTCACTTTCTTTTCATCCTCCATAATGGATGTCGATTGCAGGCGGCCGCCGACAGTGATTCGCTGGCACCAGAGCTGACCAAAGTCTTGATTCAGTTTACGCAAATCAGCAATGTTCTTGTTCTTCCGGATCCTCTCGAGAGCAGCCTTGAGCTCGGGTGTTGGCTCCAGGTCGGTAGGGTGGAGAAGGACGTCGGCTCGGGGTAGCTATATTTGTCTCATTCGTTAGCATTAGGCTACCACGCGGATGGGATTGACTCGACCGACCAGATACTTGGCAATCATGGTCTTCTTGTATTTATTTTCTGTTTGACTGACGCCTTTTGAACTTTCTTTACTGTAGCCCGCGCTGACAGTTGCTGCGAACCCGCCATAGCCTGCCGACCTGTCACTAGTTTAGACGTTCCGCTATGAGGAAAGAGAAATTGAGTGAAGCAGGTGCTTATGTGAGGGTCATGAATTTGAATGGGATTATGTAACTCACAGTGAACCTTCTGTGGAATGTTTACTAAAGTCATTAGTGGCCATGCTGGTCTCAAACTCATGACTGCTGACAGTAATCTCGATCCTAGAGTCGTCGTTCACCTGAAAGCTGGGCAAGACCGTATATACAGCCCTGCCAGCTGGGGTCCGTGGAAGGTACCGCTCCAGCGCTGCGTTTTCAGCCACTTGCTCAAGCGTGGGGACCTCGGCTTTGACCTCCTGCGGCTCTACGTTTGGCGCAGGCGTTACTTGCTGGGTTTTCGTGTCCGTGCTAGTGGCTTGCGTAGATACTGCTTTATTTCCTGAAGATTCATTAACACCTTTTGTGATTGTCATAATGGAACAACGCTCATCGTACCCTCTTTTCCAGCGTCTGCGGACGCGTCATCTTCCTTCGCCGGAAGTGAAACACAGTCTTTGGCCGTCAGTAGCTCTGCAATCTTTGCCAATTCTTGAGGGCTTGTTGCCGCTGGCTTTGTCCAATGATCAGGCATCATGCCCTTAATCGCAGGTCTGTTACTCCAGTCTCCAACCTGTGCCCTGATCTTTTCCATATCGGCTTCTGTGACTTGAGGAAGAGCCTTCGATTCTGCTTTTGGTGCCATTGCAACAAAATCCGGAATATCGTGGGTCTCGTCTTCTGAGATCTTAGCTCGCAGTTGAAACGCTGCCTCCTAGCATCAGTTTCCAGGTATTCAATGATATGAGATTGAGTACAGCCATGATCTTACCTGGTTTCGGAGCGCGGATGATCCGATTCTTCTGTCGATCAACAACCCATCCATACATCGCGCCACAGTTTCGTAGTACCTCGGCCCATTGAGTATCGGTGAGGTAAGACGCATCCCTGATGTAGGTTAGTTGTGACGTCCTCTTATACCAATAGATACTCCGTGTTGAAGTATTGACATACAAAGCATGCACGTTGCCAGCGGCTCCCAAACCAGCCTTCCCAAACGAACTCATCTCGAAATCCCGGGCCTGAGTTTCGAATGATTTCGCGCTTTTTCCATTGTCGAACTCGTTCTGAAAAGTTGTCAGCCATCACTTCGTGCATCTTACGATTTCACAACAATTGCACACGTACTCCTTGAAGTTTGAAGTCTGTGTCTGTGAGCTTTCCAGGAAGACTATCAATATCAATCTGATGAGGTTCATTCTTGGGATGGGCGAGTTTATAAAATACGTGCACGGCCGGGAGATCCGCATTAGTGTCGCTCAAAGTCTCCTATAGGCATTGTTCGCCTAGATTTAGCCGCTTTTCTTTCAATCGCCAAGTAACACAAATATTTGAGAATGGCACGGAAGTTGAAAATACCTCGAGCTGTAGATAGTCGGAGAAGGTCATGGCCTCATCAACAACTGTTTCGCCAGATTGTGTACAGAACTGGTGAGTCTTTGACGCTACTGACCTATGAATCTGTCAGGCTTTGAACGGCCAAGCGAATTTGGCAATGTCATGGGTGGTGAAGCTTACATTTTTGTGCACGTTGTAAGCCTCTTGCGTAAGCCTGCAAGAGTCATGAGGCTGGCATCAGGCGCGTCAAGCTTGCTTGACTGCAGGTTGCCACGACTAGCAACGCCGGACTCGCCTGCGGACCACTCAAAGACCTTGACGACAAATCTATCCAGAGTCAAGTTCTTGGCCGTAATAGGAGCCTTGAGTGTAGGCTTCGGCGTAAGGTAGAGGAAACATTTGTGGGTGGCGGTCTCCTGCTCTGCTTGCTTGTCTGTCTCGCCCTTCTCTGGAGTTTTTGGTGGCTTGTGTCTAGAGCTGAAGTCGACCTCGCCATCGAAGGACTGCTGAAGATAATCATCAAGGAGCAGTGAGTCATGGGCTGGACTAAGGTCCTTGAAACAAAATATAGTCGGCTCATCACTATAAACGTATCAGAACTAGAACGGTTGTATGGCTCTTGCAGAGTTACACTGCTTACATAGATTTGACTTTTTGTCTGATTTGTTCCAGCGTTAGGGTACGGAATCTGTATACAGCGGTCAGTAACTATGATCATTAGGAACCGCTAATCATGATGCGAATCATACTCATTCCTCTGCAGGGTTGCAAGGACCACATCTTTCTGCTTTTCGTCTTCCGCATTGGCGAGCCTGGTAATCTTGAAGATATCAGAAAGCTTGTTCTTCAGCACACTTTCTTCCTGTGGCTTTGGTCAGTAAAGTCTTTCCATATGTTTCTAATGCTGTGGCTTACCTTGACTTGGATGTCCTTGGACTGGGTCTCCTCAGGATGCTTTGCTTGTCTGCTGTCCATTTCATTTGATTCCGCCTCTTCTTCCGGCTCCGATTGGGAGTCGTTCTTCTGAGAGATCTGCACAGGCTTGGCTCTTGGTGACATGGTGAAGGGCTTTGCGCGAGCTGCCTTTGAGAAAGAAAAGCGTTTTTGGGGGGTTGTCTAGGACGGGGCAATCTCTAACGACCCTGTCGGCTTAGAGTCTTATTATTTGGAGAGATTCAAGGCAGCAGACTGTAAAGCAGGGAAATTGAGTTGAGGGAAAGGTTGTTAATTCCCAGCTTACCACCGGCTTCTCGTACGAACATCCAAGAAATAGTATTATTTATTCAGCTCGGCTCTCCGTCTCAGGCCCGCAAGGGAGGTCTGGAATTTTGGGTCCGTGGCAGCCATAGCTAGCTTGATCATGATCATGGCACATCTAGACCCTGCAGGAAACCCAACTAAGACAGGGGCGTTCGTCGCAATCAATGGTTCCTGCTTTGATTGAGCTGAATGATTCTGGCAGTGTTGTAGAATGTAATTAAAAAGTTTCAAAAATGGTTTTTTGGCCAATGAGGATAGTTCATAAGCTTGTTGTTGCGAATAGCTGAACAAGATGGATATTCTAGAATTCTTTCAGCTCAACTAAATTTTTCTCGGGTAGCGGATGTGGAGCCCTGTATTCGTACGTCTCTACCGCCATACAGACGCTGGTACAGCGCCTTTTGACACTAATCGCACCATAAAGGGCCAGCTGGTTTCGGGAAGTGCGGGAAAGTAGCGGGTCGGCTGCTTAGCGCCAGCACACTTCTGCCACTATTGGACAATCGCGTGCACCTGCGTTCCTTGTTTTGGTAAAGCTAATACTGATTTCAGCTGGCTGAGTAGCCGCCAACAATATCCCGAGACCCTGATCAAGACGTTAGCTGGAGGATTGCGTACCACCATACTTGTGCGGTCGAGATCATGGACCGATAATCTAGGGCGGGATGTAAAAGCTGGAGGCGCTTTATTGAGGCCACCTACACGTGTGCCCTGGGCCCCTTGATACCATTATCGGCTTTCTACCGGTTGATGAGAAACCACTTATATTTGGTCGTAGCAATACCAAACATCTGAAAATCTCTTCGATCTGGATTGTCGATTGATTCTTCCTCTTCGTTCTTATAGTCGAGTAGCTGGGACTTGATTGTTCGCAACGTAACGTTTCCACGTATTCATTGCCAACATGACTTTGAGACTCGCTCCGTACAATGACGCGATGCGTCTGGGTCAAGGATTCAATTCCTACACCCACGAATTATGTATCGACCACGCTGTAAAGGTGAAGCAGCGCAAAGTCACGGACAAGAGTGCCCAAACGTCCCAGGTAAGTAGAATGACAGTACAACGTGTACTGAGTATTAATTGCAAGTTTTGACTAAATGGCACCCAGGTGGTATCCTACTCAGCCCGGTTCGTGGAAAAGCTCAGCGATGTCGTTGAGTCCATGAACGTATCTTACAGTTCAGCAATCAAGAAGGGTACCATTGAAATTAGTGGCAACTCGAGCACAGTAGATGAGACAACATTCAAATCTTCGCACCTGAACGCGGTCGTGGCGGTCAAGGTATGAGCAATGCTGTTCTCGGAGCAACAGGCAATGTAACTAATAAATGCTAGGTCGTGAACCAAACCATCTCTACTGAAGATGAATGCGAGTTCCAAATGCTCGAGGGCAATGAGGCAGCCACGTATTCTCGCTTTAACGAGATTTATGGTGACTCTTATATTTCTGGTCAGCCCCTCTGTTACCAATTGCCGCTTGTGCAGGAGAATTGTACTCATTTTGATAACAGGCTTCATTGAGGGAGGCGATTTCACAGGTATTGTGTCCATCAAAGTTTTAGGTGGCCAGGACGTGAAAAGCACCGTCAATACGTTAGTTAGGCCGCTCTACTGCAATTGCTTTACGTGGTGCTAATAAATACACTCACATAGCATCAAAGCGGGTCTCAACATGAACAGTAAAAGCGAGGTCGACGAGTTTGTACTAGGTCCATCGGACAGCTCAACCCGATCAAGTATGGCGACTGCCCTCAGAGACACCGAAACCACCATATCCATCAGTTGGATAGGCGGCGCTCAGATCAAAGACGCAAGCCGTGCTTGGGATATAGACTCGATGTACGAAGCAGCAGCTGCCTTCCCAGCAGCAGTTGCGCAGTGTCCTCAACGTACTTGGGCTATCTTGACGCCGTACAAGGCCAACAGATCCTTCGTCAAGTGGAGCGCAGGTGGACTTGTCAAAACGCTGCAGTATGATCTCATTGGAAGCTACACTGCAGAGTTATTTGACAGTTTCATGGACTACAAGCTACTTCTCAAAGAGATCCAGAACATCATCAGCAATCGTAAGGACTATCGACAGCGATATGGCGTCGTCGATGCCATCGACACAAGCTTGAGAACGCTTTTGAGCGTTCGTGGGGCAATGAGAGACGAGCAGACAAAAATTGTTGAAGCGGTATGTCATGCCGATTGAACCTTATATGATTATACGTCTGACTGACACTGTTGACTATAGATTGGGGTGTTGAGTAAAGATCCGACCGTCCTCAAGCGACAAGGCGCTTGGTCTACCACCAACAGGGCTCCTCTCGTGAAGCAAATCATTGAGAAGGCCCTGGGAAACGCAGCCAGCTGGGAACCCAAAGGATTGGCTGCACAGGGAGCATCATCTGGAGCTTCAACTCCCTCGTCCACCAAGCTGCTGTCTGAGAGTTTACCCACCTTCCCTCTGGTTTCTGATATCAAACCATCTGAGGCGGCAACAACCGATACAGCTGGAAGCGCTGGTTCAGTGGACATAGGCCAGGGTCCGAAATCAGGGAGTGACCAGGGTCAAGCTGATGGTGGCGAGAACACACCTACTGACACAGCTTCCTCTGCACCTACTCCGGCTGCAGCTCTGTCTCCTGATGCACAGGCGCAGAGCGCATTGGATGCATCAAGTTCCCAGGTAAGCTCTCCAGCTGCAAGAGAATCCACTGGAAACTGTGAATAACATCGTTTCCAAGGTTCAGGAACCAAAATTTGCAACATTTAGCGCTAAAAAGCCAGTGTTCGAATTCAACTTCGATACTCTGATGCCTCCAGAAGTGTGGGAGGACTTACTTCCTGTGAGTTGAATACAATCTCAGCTCTTGTTTAATTGCGGCAAATTCTGATTTTCAAATTGCGTATATAGGAACGTATTGAGCCTGTGATATATGATGGAGCTGGTCAGACCCAGTTCTTGCCTCAAGCTCCAAACGTTGGCGGTCTTTTGAATCCACTCGTGCCACCTCCAGATGGGTTTTCTGGTTCGGGCGTCGTGGTTTCCCAATCCTATGATGCCATGCAGCGGGAGCTGGAGGCCTTCCGCAAGGAAAAGCTTGCCGCTGAGAAACTCGCGGCGGATGCCGAAGCTGCCCGCGAGCAGCAGGCGCGCGAGTTTGCAACACTCAACGCCCAGTTCGCGCAGTACAAAGTCGACGCGGAGAGAGTCCAAATGTCCCAAGCGTCGCAGATCGGGGACAAGACAGCCATGATCGAGAGCAAGGAGGGGGAAATTCAGCGACAAAAGGCGGAGCATTCACAGACACTTACAGAACGCGATCAAGCTCGCGCCAACGATTCTCAGAAGCAGAATGAGATCAACAATCTTCGAGAGTGTGCCCTAGATGGACTGAGCTCCAAGAAGATCACTGTCATTACCATCACTTACGGTACGAAGGTCTTCTACGAGCTCGGTTGGACAAGCGATTCGTACAACCTTGTACCAAAGGTTGAGCAAATGATTGCTTCCAATGGTACTTTCCACGTGAACGATCCCTGGTTCGGAAATGATCCAGACCCCGGATTGCAAAAGCAGTGTACAATTACGTACCGTTTCAATGCCCCTGGACATGCGAGGAGAGTCCGAACCATGGTTGCAAAACAATATGACACTGGTAGGTTCGACTCGTTGTAAGAGTAGTTGCTGGGGATATCGGCGAGAAATTCTGGCGGGGTCCATACTATCACGTGCCAATTTATAATATCATCAATATTCTTTATCCTCGAGACATATTCAACATCACTGCATGCGGGAACTTCTAGTGTGAACGTCTGCCACATTGGGCCAAGACGGTACTACGGTCACAGCCTGTCATAACAATTTGTGTTGTGCTGCTGAGCAGCTTATTGAGGCCTCCTTTCCGCATCTGCCGCTGAGGGCTGGTCGGAGTTTGGTATACTTCTTCGTGAGTACCCGTCTCTGCGTTAGAGGTCCTGGGGCCTCGTCATGCTTACATTGATAGAACTTTCAGTTTTTCATGATGTAAACAGGGCCTACAAAGAAGAAGCACTTCCGTTATAAGAGAGGCCGCCTCCTGAAGACCCGTATGCAGCATCTTGGCACTTCTTTGGAAATCTTATCACAATCCGACCCCCTGCTTCGTCAATCATTTTGATTGGAACCGCTCGGCAAATAATTCTAGTGACGCAGTCGTGAGTTTCAGGGCTTTTCCCTATGTAGGATATAGTGTTCAGTAGCCAATCAGATAGTTTTCCAAGGGAATCACATATTTGATCTAGCTCAAGGTACAGATCCATGGGGATGTCCAGACTTTGTTTCCAACTGCAAGTGGCATTGCCAGTTTCTTCAGATTTCCTATACCTAGGCAGCTTGCAATATGATATCTGAGAGCAGTCTCCGACAGAGGTTGGGTATTGCGGTGAGATATGGGACCTATTTTTTGACTATTTATCAAGGTTATTGCTGGAGAACTCTCGAAAGAGCGTAATGTATCTTAATTTAAAATTTCCTACAATTCTGATCCAGATGTAGTGAAATGCCTTAGTTACTCGGATGGCGAGCTGCCGGTCTACTTTACCCAAGGAATCCGTGGTTTTCTTAGCTTTCCCCAGGTTCTCGGCCCGTCCCGCCCCTGTTAGTCCAAGGGACCGCCAGCACGTAGTCTGCAATGCACCTAGCCGCAGAGCGATTGTCGAGCTGAGAGCAGATTGGCGATGAGCAGTACATTGGTAAGCAGTGGAGTAAGAAGTGCGTTGGTAAGCTGATTGATAAGTGCATAATGCTTTTGAGCATACGGAAATTTGAGCATTAGATTTTCAACGCATCTGGTACATATTCCGTATCGCAATATCTGCGCACCTAACTGAGACCAACGAAGCATGTTATACCAAATCGTCGATCCTCAACTTGCTTTTTCCATTGCTTTGAATCCTCTTTTCCTTATCTCATTACTTGGCAAATCGTCCGATGTGGTCGACTAGGTAGCAACTGTGCTTGAAATGGACGATACTTAAACTATTAAATTCGAGTCATAGGAGGTACAGCTGTGAGCTTCAGTGGGCTTGTCTATCGCTCACCTTAAAAGAGAGCCAAGCATTGATATCTAGCGCGAGATTCCCCTCAATATTCCAGCCGTTGTCAATTGACAGTCAAATGATACGAATTAGAAAGTATTGTCGTGACTGCGCTGCAATACTGCACTCGCTCAACCATGTCGTCTCGCCAATAGATTGTCGCCACATTCAGATGAAGACACCATTGGGATAACAGGAGTCCAAGCGTGAGTAGAAGCTTCTCCAACGTCACGAGGCAAGTGACAGCCTTAGGCGCAAGAGGGAAGCAGTGCATTCTGGTGATGATGCGCCGTACCATCAAGCTCCCCACCTTCGGTACAGATAGAGCAGGTTGCGTGACTATAATTTGATTAGTCGATCGTCGATCTTACGCGCTTGGTGAGATTAGTTTGTGACGAGATATTTTATCACAGCTCATTTTTAGAAGTACAGCCAGCCACGCTTTTGTTAGAACAAGGATTGTGCCCATTATCATCAGAATCCAGACCACATGAACCCTGGAATGGCCGAGACCAGGCGATTAGTATGCAAAACCGTGAATGTCCGTTTCGCCCGTTAAACTCCGATGCATTTCTTTTTTGCCTGCTACCCTAGCTATGGAATTGTAACTATCGAGATGTGCATGATTAGTTCTGTAAGTCCGATAGAGTCCATGACCCCTACTGCATACAGCCCCTGCTAACCTGTGGGCCGTAGCTGAATGACTAGGGCAGCCATAAGCCGGTCAACTAGTCCGATCGGCCGCACTGGTTCCCGCACGACGACCGCAGCCTGATCATAGAAGAATGGTTTTTCCTCATGCGGAGAAAGGACCGGCGAGGCTGATCAGCAGGACAATGATATCACCACACCGGCGATAGTAATCAGACAGTGTATTGGAGTCTAGGTCTGTGGGACGCAAAAGAAATCAGCATCACCGATTGGTCCAAGATTCCTCTCAGCTGAACCAGGATCAAATTCTAGTTCCTCGGATTTTCCGCCTCACGAGTATCCGCGTACCTATTGGGCCCCAATATTGGGATTCTTAGTTAAGAGATATCTACTACCGCTCACAATGCTCAGTGTTCCACTATATAAAATCCTCTTGCCTACCTCTTATATGAAACACTTTTCTGAGATTTCAACCCCAAATCAGAGCCTGCACAAACCCCAAAATTCCTCTACAAGATGTTGTTAATCCCAATTCAAACTTTGGTCTTTGTGATCCCGCTGGTGATGACGGTCTCCGCGAGAGGTTACGATGAGACCTCAGCTCATCTTGGTGTCGAGAGCCTCGGCGGTAACAGTTCCATGCACTTCTCATACAACAGTATTCTGCAGCTAGACGGCATTGCTTTCGGCAACAACCCTGCGAAAAGCTTTGCGACATGGGCTGAGTCAGTAACATGCACTCTAAGTGGTGGAAGCACTTATTCTGGTTTCGCGTGTGTCGACAGCGCAATCAAGTCCGCATCATTTACGGCAGCTGAGGGCGTTCGAAGTTCCACTTCCGACCTCGAGAATACAATCGCGTTAAGCGGTGCGAAGAACCAGCAGGGCGCCTACAATGGCGGAGATCTTGGCCAAGGCTCGTCCTGCACTCAGCCCGCTACATACGCCGCTCAGCCAGACACTTGTCCGAGTACTGTATACAACGGCGTCCCACTGGCTAGCGGAAATTACACTTTCCCCACGCGTGGCATCAAAGTCACTTGCAAGGCGGCATGTGGGCAGAGCAGCCCCCTCGATCAAGACAACTGGAATCAAATCATTGGCAAACTCACATCATTCTTGAGTGCCAACAATTACTACGCCGCTCGCTTTACGGTCAGCAGACTCACAACGAACACCGTGGTGGCTCGATGCCGCGTGACCAGCCCCAACATCGGTCAATTTGGTATCGATATCTGTCCTGATCAGATCCCACACGCGGGCAAAACTGTCCTTGCTGGTGACAGCAGTTTGGCCTAATGCAGAGAAGTCTGAGGGGAGGATATGAAGCATACACTTAACGTTATTAAGCCACTCTCTGTTTAAGAAAGGTTTTTTTTTTCTATTCCGTACGACAACGTTGTTATTTCATTGGTTTGGGGTCAATATGGGCAATAAGGGAAAAAGGAATAACATATATCAGCGTGGTCTGTTGGCACGGCCGGCAAAGCCGCATTCACGTTCTATTTATTTATACACGACTCTCGTTAATATGTGACTCTATTTTATACACGAAGCTAGTTCATACGCGACTCTACTAAGTCTATAGATGACTAACCGCACAATGTATGTATCGTGAACTCATGGTAGATATTTTACAACTGCACTTACTGGCATTCTGTGACGGCGTAACTTCTCAATTCTCAACCAATATTTCGGAGACCCTAAACGAATACGTCTAATGGTTAGAGGAGTTATAAATATTAGCATCGCGTGTTTCCAACTTGCACCATTTGAGTAATCCTGAAGTAGTCAAACAATGTGTAGATATTTCCATCTATGCATTCAGCTATGTACCTATGGTTCAATCGTATATTGTTGGACGTCTATAATACAGGAGCTCAACATGAGGCTACTTCCTGAAGCTTGGTATATAACACAATTATCGTCGACTAGACGTTCGGATACGCATTGTGGCAGTTGACGCATGGTGTCTGTGAAAAGATATGATAGGTATGGGTAATAATTGTTATATTAGTTGAGTTGCTTTCCTCGAACACAGGTTGGATGGCCAGAAATATATAAATGCGTGGAGATGCGCGCCACTTATTCCCATATCCTAACAGTGTCTTATTCGTGCATGTTCACAGGCAAGGTCTTTCAGCCGCACCGGATCGGGCACATTCTGACTGGCGCAGTAAAGGAGACACGTGATGTGCAATACCCAGCCCAGCCGGATGGAAAACTGATCAAGCTCGACCAGATTATAGTGCTGCTATCCTCCGGTTCATTTCCGCGAGACTCAAAGAGAAAGACGTATGTAAGTTGTAGGATTCAGACAGTGACACAGATCAGAAAGGCCGATATTGATGACGGCCGCGCCCAAGAAGCGGAAGCCAGAGGATCTGCACCAACGGTCAAGATACAGTTGACAACGCAGTTATCGGATATGAACAGGCATTGACGGGACGATAGGGCCTATACAGAGTATAGCATGCAACTCGATAATACTTCATCGGTTATTGTAATGATCGGCAGGAATGGCAAATTTGAGCTATGTTTCAGGAGCTATCGAAGTCTCTATCTCCAGTACAAAGAGCAAGACGATTTGGTAATTTGCCAAGCCTGATCGAGAACATCAATGACTTCTTCCGGCAGGGGACCCTTCTCTAAATTGTTCAAGTTGCTCTCAAGCTGGCCTAGAGAGCTGATTCCTATGACCACACCATCGTTTCCGTCAATCACTTTGAGTTTGCTATGATGGACTAACCAGCGGAATGCGATTTCCAGTAAGGTCAGCCCATGTTTCTCCGCAGCTGGCTGAATGATCTTCAAGGCTTCAAAGTTAGAATCCTTGAAATACCTCTGGCGGTACATTTCACCAATTACCGGGTCAGATTGCGAATATCGTCCACCATCATCTGGGATCTCTTGGCTCTTGTATCTGCCACTGAGAACACCCCCCGCCAAAGGGTTGTACACGACGATGTCTAGACCGTATTTTCGGCAGCATGGCACCAGCTCCTCGTCGATCGCACGCGTCAAGCAGTTGTACATAGCCTGGTAGATTGTTGGCTTGACCCAGCCCCGCTCGTTCGCAATGTTCCATATCTCGGCGACCTCCCACGCTGCATAGTTGCTGAGGCCCAGTTGCTTGAACTTCCCCTCTTTGTACAATTCGTTGCAAGCTTCAAGCGTCTCTTCAAAGGGAACAGACCGATCCGGCGCATGCAAGTAAAAGATGTCGACGCAATCACTTCCCAACTCCCGCAAGCTTTCAGAGAGCTTTTCCTTGACGATGCCTTTGGCGTGTTCTCCAGGTTGGTAGGGGTACCACTTTGTCGCCAAGACAAGGTTTCGTTGACGCCAATTGGTAAGCTTGGTCCAACCTTCCTGGAGACCATTGACATATGTGCGGGCAGTGTCAACTTCACTATACCCTCGCGACTGGAAGTAGTCGAGACATTGGTTGAAATCATCCAGAGATGTGATTCTGGCGCTATATTTCTGCGATCCCTCCGGTCCAAAAGTTAGAAGACCCAAGATTACGCGCGGGGCCTTGCGTTTCTCGGCGTCTGTCATGATTTTGAGTCCGTTTGCGAAGTGGGTAATTTTGAGATCGCTGATCGTGCTTGTTGTTGCCAGTGACAAACCGAAAATGAGGAAGGTTTGTGGATTTGCTTTTATGCACGAACCAAAGGAATCATTCGAGTAAATTGATGGCCTTCGGTAGTCGATCCGATTTGGTGGTATTAAGATCGTGATAATGGGTGAGCTCTATCTTGCAGTGCGGCCGGAAGCACTCCCGATAGTGAATCGGAGATAATGCTGATGCGGGGGGAGACAAATGCTCTGCGGGGCTACCCAGAGACGTATGTATCTCGTTTATGTTACGCGGCATTGATTTTCTGCGATCTTCGCGAAGGCTTCCTGCTAAACGTGTTACCCGCACTCCACTTATTGTGACCCATGTGACCGACCACCTACCTTACCTGGTCTCTCACCAACAAATGCAACGAATATCGAACATCTGTTGACAGCAAGGAGGGCTCCACGTTCATCATCATCCTGTAACTGAATATTCACGGATTGGGTTTAGATGATGGCCCCATAGATCAATAGAAGCGCCTGATCTGAGTTATTTTAACTGGTCTGCTCGATAATCTTTCCAATACCCTACAACACTTTCCAAGATACTGCCACACTTTCGGGTGGCTTCATACTGTCATAAGTGCGGAAGAGTCCAATCTTTATGAATTGTCTTGTCGCCCCTCCGTCCGCGTGTGGGCCTCTCAAAACAATACCGTGTTGCCTACCGAGATCTTCGAATAAAACAACAGCAAAGCAATCATACTTGTCCCCTGCTAATTCAACGAGTCCTTTCTTCAGATCTATTAATGATGTATTCGGGTCCTTCAAGTGGCCTAAGTCTGGGAGACCGTCGCGCGGGTCAAGGGGAATACTTGCTTCGATGAGGGCTTCACTGCTGGCAATACTGTCCGACGATGCCATAATAGACGCACTGGGAATGTCGACACCTCCGTCAGGAAGTATACTCCAGCTTGCTACCGACTCATGATCAATGGGTTTCAAAATCAAATCATCCATGGCTCCCATTTTGATTGTTGTTCGAAGCTCATTGGGTTCTGAGAAAGGTAGCATAGAACCGACGTCTAGTTCATGACGTAATGCAGAACGCTCTGCTATGGACTTTTGAGGCCCGGATGAGTAGTTGTAGAAAAAGGTGGCCCCAATCTTGCGAGCAGCAGCTTGAACGAATTGTAAAGGGAATGAATTTAGAATCAACGATTGATTGATGGTTGATTCGTCATAAGTTTTGTCCCAATCTGTGATAGCCAGGGCGGACATGATAGCTGGAGCGCGGCTTTCGGAGCACTGCCGAACGCTAGTTTGTATGAGAACATCTGTCGGATACAGATGCAGCAATAATGAACCAAACCTCGTGAGTTTGGAAAGATCCTCAAAACCAAGTACGGACAGAGGCAACCTCGTGTTCGGAGCGGCATCACTCATTGAAAGCGTTGAGGACACTGGGATCGTCAAATTTGAGTCAGGGTGCGACGTGGTAATCATGAACAGTGTCCTGAGGCCAATTGGACAGTCACGACCATCCTTGAGGATCTCCATTTTCTTCGAACAGAGCTGGAGGTCGGGACACAAAACAGCCTCCTGCAACGTCCACAAAGATGAGAACCACGTTGAAGGAGCCCATTTACCAGCCTCCATGAGTTCCATGTGCCTATCCGCATCGGCATGCGCTGTTTGCAATTGCTCTTGAGTGATCAAAAGGCCCAATCCTCTCCCATCATCAGTGGAAGAGTTTCGCACATACGTGGCTGCCATATATCGCATGGCATTTGTAACGCCTGTCCATTCCTCGACATCGTGAAGCCAAGCAATACAGCGCTGGGATCGACCGAAGATCGAAGCCTGCTTGTCAATCTCTATCCCCAGCTTCGCGGGGTCAAAGTCGCCTTGCGGCATACAAAATAGGTCGATCCATATGTATCTTTCGGTGGGTGCAAGAAATCTTTCGAGGATACTAGGCAGATCTTCAACATCATACAGAGTATTCGCCGGAACTGGCCATGGCACACCTTCAACATGGACATAAACACCAGGTTTCCGCCAACGACCCCAGGTATGGCTAATACATATATAATCGAGCGGAGTTGATATTCGATCAGTCAGAGTGGTTACCCTATTCTTAGTGTCCCACAGGTAGGCTGGACTTCGACCATCCCATTGTCGAATGTCCATGAAAGTCGACATAGAATCGCCCCAGTGTCGAAGTTCTTCCTTTTCGAGCAGAGGGTTCTCGCCCATGATCCTTGATTCGTGGAAATACTGTGGGTAGATCTCCTGTACTCGCGCTATTTCAAGGCTTTTGCCTTTTGCGGAATTTTCAAAAGAAGCCCAGGCATACCGTTGCTTCAAAGCGACTCGGTAGGCAAGGTTACGAGTTATTCCCAGAGCTGACAAACAGGTGTATCGAGCAAACGGCTCCCATGAGAATGGATGGAGTTCCCGAAAGAATAGCTCTAGACAGGAAGAATGGTAGACGGAGTGGCTAGTCCATGAGATCCTGTACCAGTATGCCTGAAGATCGAAGCTAGGTGGATGTTCGAGCAAGGAACGGAACTGTCGATGGAAGTCGTTGATATCTAGGTCATGGGTATATTTAGAAGACCACCAATCGATCAGAACCCCGAAGGAATGCTCTTGAGGTCGCGAGAGGGTGCCTCTGAACCTGGAAGACTCTTTGTACAATGACTGAATCCTCTCCCAATTATCCATCACGGCCTTATAAGGTCGACGTCTTTGCGCAAATATTTTGTTGAATCTCGGTCGTGTAGAAATAGTAGCATTGATAGGGGGTAAAGCCCCTCCTCACGACGCTCGTCAGGAGTAGCAGCAAAATCAGTGAATGTTGCTTCCCTTTCCTTGTCAATTGTCTCCAGCCAGCTTTCAACATCCTTTTTCCAAATAGAAAGAGGTTGTGTTAATGAAAGGTTGAAACGCAAGCCTTTGAATCGACGATATTCATCTTTGATTGAGTCAAGCAACTTTTCCTAGGTCGGAGAGTAACGATAAGCAATCAGGAGTTCAATCTGCCTTGATCGCCATTGCTTGAGAAAATCCCCCACCGTTGACATTTCTATCGTAGCATCTTTGTGTCTTGTAGCCTTTGCGACCATCGTCACGTCGGAAGTTTGTGAGGGGTCGATCAGTTGTTCTTCGAACTGCAAGCTACCATTTCTGGGAATCGTTTCGGATTCCAGTCTTTGTTTGGCTACTTCCTCAAACTCGTCGGCCCAATTAGAGAATGAAGGCAAAGCATTAGGTTGAGTCGAAGACCCATCCACCGATTGCTGGAATTCTGACCCATCTTGTGGACTGTTTGGTAAAATGTTCCAGAAGAACTCTAGTGCGTGATCGGGACGAAAACTGGCTTTTATGTTTTTCGCTTGTTCAATTCTGTGATGCAGATTCTGGAGATTTGCAGGGTGTTCAAGTTTTATTGATTCCTGAAAGCATTGGATCGCTTCATCGAGGTCCTGATCTGCGTTCAGAACACGACCACTGATCAACAAGAGTAGCCCGAGGTTGTGCCAGACTATTGCTTTATCGGCATCCCTTGCGTTTGAGAGCGCGTTGCGCAAGTGTGCAATCCCGCGGCATATATCCGAGGCTGCGCGAGTGTGGGACCAACGACTACCGTACAACAAGCCCAGAGTATTTGATAATCGAGCTTGGTTCATGACTCCACCAACGAAATTTGAGTTCTCTGGGAGCACAAGCCACTCATTGACATTAATTGTCACATCGAGATCTCGGTGCGCGCTTGTCGTTCGATCCGGATTTCCAAGCAACGTGTTTCCGGCTCGTGCTCTTATCACTGCAATGCTTTCTTCTTGACGGCCTGACTCTTCCGCATGTTTAGCCTGCTTGACCAATACAGCAGCCAAAGTGTCCAGTAGCTTGATTCGGGTAGGATTGGCTAACTGAGGCGCGCCAAGGCACCGCTGCAATACCCTGATAGTCTCCTTGACGTCGTCATAGTTCTTCTTCTTGTTGTCGAACCTAAGACGTAGACATAGTACTAGGGACTGTAGCCGGTCTAGAAGCTTTGTGTCATGCTCCTGAGTTAATTCGACCAATGCTTGAGAGGCCCATATCAATTCATCAAGAGTGTCGTCTTCTGCTCCTTCTCTCACATACTTAGCTTTTAGATGCGCTACGAGACTGACGTATACTGCAGTTCTGATCTCGGGATCTCTTGGAGGATTGTCGAGGACCGCCTTGTGAGCCGATATGGCTTCCTCCAGATCCGACCTAGTTCCTGTGATGAAATATTGTTTGCCACGATCACTTGCTGCAGTGAGCAGCCGGACTTGGTGACCGGAAGGAGCCGAGGAGATATCCTTTGAAAAATCTTTGATCGACTTCAAAACACCCTTCCATCCAGTCATGTTGAGGTCGATCTAGGTCAATGCATGAGTGCCCCGGTCAAATTGATGTTCATGTTGAACAGGTCCCATTTTGCGTCAGTGCATTCGCTCCAACTACACAGGAACAAAGCGGGGAAATCCGATCGGCCCCCTGCAGCTGGGACATTCAACACTGCTGATCACGGGTGGCACCTCCATGCAAGGCAGGCCTGGACCGTACGTATCCAAGTATCGCATTGCAGTGCGCCTGCTCAGGGCTGCACTCGGTAAACTTTTCAGTGCGAAATGGTGGGCACTGGTGCAGCGGCTCGGACCGCTGGAAGATTGGTACACCCGTGCTCTATCATCTATTAGGTACCTAGCAGGCAGGTATGTAGGCAGGCGGCGCTTTAGTGTTGACAGGCGCCAGCATATTAAGAAGATGTGATTATCTTAATGAACCTTTGAACAACTTGCGATTACCGCTAAAACACTGCAGGAAACCTCAACGCAAGCTCAGTAACTAAGCGTATATCGAGTTAGACGAACAAACGAACTTTTTTTTGAACCTCATATCTCTAACTCTTGACTAGGCCATAGACGAATCTGATAACCGTTGCCGTTGGCGGGGTAGGATTGAACTCTGTACATGCAGATTGGAAATCACTTCGCAACGAGGCCGCGACTGTAAGTACAGATAGAGTTAGATATCTATTTTTCAATAAAATGAAACGATTTTCGACTTTCCATTGACGTTTAAAGTTTACTTGGGACGAAGGCCGGAAGCACTCCCGATTCATCATCGGAGATATCGCTGATGCGGGGGAATCAGACGTCTGCTCTACCATCTTTTCAAGCTGCCAAGAATTGCACACATAGTCCATCGGGAGAAACATGGCGCAAAAGTCCTACCTAGGCAGTCCTATGCATGAGGTAGCGCAAGACCTGATGCAGCGGTATTGAAAAGTGTAACATCTCGTATCGTCGATTGGCAAGACTTATCGCTGGAGTTGTGCGAGACGGGTTGCCTGCTGGCTGTATCTCCCACATCTGTTGAATCATGTACTATGCATGGGACTATACATCGGATGCGAGTCCGAAGTCATAATATATAGTCCGGATGAGAGCTGTTCAATCACCATGAGGTCCTGTTTTCAAATTTGACGTGAAACTTTCACATTTACCCCGACGTACACTATGAATTCTGCCGAAGCGAATGACCTTGGCGACACGAAAGTTACCGATCGGTTTGATCTCTCCAAGAAGAACTTCCTGATCACTGGTGGCGGGAGAGGTATTGGTTTCGCTTGTGTAAAGGCAATCGCTCAGCTTGGTGGTGGTGTTGCAGTCATCGACTCGGCTCCGGAGCCTGTGCCAGAGTTCCATGCCTTGGGTAAACGTTATGGCATCCCAGCAGTATACGTACAGGGTGATGTAACAGATCAAACGTCCTTGGAGGAGGCGTTTGCGCATTGTGTTCAGACTCTTGGACGACTGCATGGTGCGCTGACAGCAGCCGGTATCTGTGTTGACAAACCATTGCTGGAGGCTGATTGGGAAAGCACGCAGCAGACGTTGAATGTGAATATTGTGGGCACATTCTGGGTGATCAAGTTGCTGGCACGCCACTTTGTCGATGAGAAAATACCTGGAAGCATTGTTGCCATTTCCAGCATGAATGGCCAAGGGCTCTATGTTCCTGTGCAGCCGCAGTCATCCTACAATGCAAGCAAAGCTGCGATCAAGGGATTGGTGGGCCCGCTGGCCGGAGAGCTGGGCCAGTATGGTATTAGAGTCAACTCCATATCACCAGGTAATGTTTCTAGCCTGTCGTCGAACAACCCTGTATTGACCATATTGCAGGAGCTATCAGAACGCCTCTTCTTGCTCGTCTAGAAGGAGAAAAAAGGGCTATTCTCGATTGGTACCAGAATGGGGCACCATTGCAACGTCTCGGGGTGCCAGAAGATCTGACGCCTATGGTCTGTTATCTACTGAGCGACGCTTCAGCATTCACAACAGGTGCCGACATGTTGATCACCGGTGAGTACCTATCTTTTCATCCATCATCAAGCAATGTTCGGTTGTTAATAAAACTCTAGGAGGACTACACGCAGGCTCAGCAAAGCAATAAATGATCAGTTAGACTTAGGTCAATTAGTTGTCATCTGATCCGTGGAAGTATAGGATCAGAAAACCTGTAGTGGTTCCTGATTGCTCGGGGCTTTACTGTGTACTCTGGGCGTGCAGGCTGCTGGGGAATGCGACAGCCGGGGCTGGCGGGGAAGGATCCGCATCTCAGTACCTGCAGCCAACAGCAAACCTGCAGATATGGTACGACTTTGTAGCAAGGTCCTGATTGAAAATCTAGATCAAGCCGGGTTTCTTTTCTTCAGTAAAATGAAGTCACAATGAATTGGATTATCTGTTATTGAAATTGGCCACCATGAGTCACCCACCTTTTGTTCACCCAGAATACCGGGCGCTGCTAGGCGAAAAGACGCTTACGCCAGCACCACCTGCGACGGATTTGTCCGTTATTAGAGCCACTATCAACGCCGCTACAGAGGCAGCGTCAAATGCACTCCCATTTCCGGCGGGAATGACAACCACTGTCAGTACAGTCACGTCTACTGATGGCACCGAATTCAAAGTCACCAGATTTGTGCCTCTCAGTGTACAGTGGAGTTCAGAGAAGTCGCAAAGAGCAGTCATTTACGGTTTTGGGGGTGGCCTGATTGCCGGCAGCGTCGACATCAATCTCAACATGATTGCCCAATTCGCTGAACAGACGGAGACCCAAGTATTCGCTCCAGACTACCGCCTGGCACCGGAGCACCCTTATCCTGCCGCACTGCAAGACGTTTATTCTACCATTACCTGGCTGCAGGCCCACGCTGGCGATTTCAGGGTTGATCCAGCCCGCATTGTCTCATTCGGCCAAAGTGCAGGCGGCAATCTCATGGCTTCGGCCGCACTCCAAGCCAAGGACGAGAGTCTTTCGCCTCCAATCGCGGCGCTGGTGCTCCGTTACCCAATGCTGGATGATCGGACCCAAATGGACCCTGCAGACCCCCGCCTGCCGTACTTGACATGGAGTCCCAGCAGCAACGCCATGGCCTGGGGCGCGTACTTGGGCCGTTCCGACAAGACGGGAGGCCAGTCCACTCGCAATCACCTGGCGATTGATACAGTACCGCATACGGCCGCGCAGGCCGCGCCGAGGATTTGCACGGACTCCCGCCGACGCACCTGAGTGTCGGCGGCCTGGACTTGTTCCGTGAAGAGACTATAAGCTTTGCAATGAAGCTCGCATCGCAAGACGTCAGAGTGCAATTCAATATCTACCCTGGGGTGCCTTACGGCTTTGATGGGCACCCTGCATTCACGGTCACAACTGAGTTATGGAATAATGAAGCCAGATTTATCCAGCAATTCTAGAATGTCGGTCGCCTCATGGCTTACAGGGGACGGATGGAATACCGGTCCTGAACTCTTCTGTGCCTATGTATATTCTGAATGATCGAGTTCACAAAGACTCCCCATGTTCCGGAGGTAGTAGATATGATCTAGATTAGTACATCGTTTTGCTGAAAATGGTTGTCACTTATTGCAACTTATTTCTGTCTCAGAAAAGTGCCTGTGCTTTAGGTCTTTTAGTTACCCGAAGCCACTCAAACCCCTCCCGCTGGTAGTATCCCGCTAAACATGCATGGCGGGCCTTGTTCCTGCATATGTTTAGTATAGTTCTCGGCGCTACGACACCTTAAAATCTCATTCTACACACTGCGTGCATCCAAGTTGGTCTTGCGAACAGAAGCAAATCAAGAATACAAGTCCAAGTAGTATAATTCAGCAGTCGCTTGGCATTTAAAATCAGTTTCTCAACAACGCCTAGGAAGTAGGTGGCAGAATAGTCATGCGAGACAAGATGGACATCCACCTCTCCATTTCCAGAAGTCCGCCATACAATCGCGGCCACTTCCAAAATGGAACACTGCAAAAGAAAAAGCCAAAGACCCACGCATAACCAATGGTGTGCCCCAACCAGCTACGTTCAACTATTTGCAACTCACGTGCCACCCCAAACTGCTTTGCCAAGCTTCGCACAGTAGAAAGAAAGGCCATCTCAAATGAACAAGCCAGAAAGTTGAAAAGAAACCATTGTATGTCCAACCAATCCTTGTATCCCAGATGCCAGCTTACGGCAGCATGTGAGAGACCTGAGATGAGGAAGATGGTAAAGGCAATAAACGTGTTCGATGCCAAGGTGTTGGGCCGAAGACCAATGGCTTGACAGAGTACGCGCCCATAATTCCTGTACGGTCGCGTCGCTAATTGATGCCAAAACCGTGACCAGAAATTTCTCAAGCCGCATGCCTCGAGCGGGCTGCCAAAGAGTGAGGGCCACTCCTCTGGCTGGTCTCCACCCAGGACGACGGACAAGGAGGCGAGGATGGCGTTGGCGCCGTCCAAGTATACCAAGCTTTCCCATATCCAGGAGACTGCCGCATGTGATCTTAGGAGGACCTCACGCGCAGGGACTTCATGGAGTCGGGTGAACAGCTCAGGCTGCTTCACCTCGGAGGGCAGTATGTCAATGATGGTTTCCGAGTAGATCATTGGCATGATGTGAAAATGCAGGTAATAGTACAGCGGGAGCTTGGCCAGTCTAAGCAAGACAAAGACAATCACTGACTGTCTTTTCCCGTCATCTAGTTTGTGATTCGGCTCTTTCAAGAGTCTTGGGTTACTCCACAGCTTGTAGGTGGTCCAAACTGCTCGCCATGAGGCCAGGTGCAGCTCAAGTGATGCGTGTTCCTCGATAAACACGAGGGAAATGATGTGCACAATGTTCAATGCTAATGACTGGGCCCAGAGGCTCGCAAGCGATGGTATGAGAAAGAATGCCTTCGAAGTGGTGAATGAGAGGGCGGTAAAGGCTAGAAGAAACGGTGCAAGGCATGTTTTGACTCTTTTGCTAGAAGCTCTGACAGTGAGGTGGAAGACGAAGAACTGTAGAGCAAGATACACAACGGGGACTAGTAATGAAGACAGCATAATGAAAAGCTGTCGGTTCGATGCCGGCTAAAGAAGAGGGTCTTTGCTTGATGAGAACTAACAGTTTTATCTGGTCTAAATAACAGCGCCTACACTGATGGTCAAGCTGGACTGTCACCATCAACAGAAGGATCGCGAGAAATCCTTCATCATCTTGTCCAGCGTGGCTTGCGCTGCATCATGCTCACTGGATCAGCATCAAAGGTCAAAAGTGCACAACGTGACAAGCGCGGTATTGTCCTGAAGGATTATCCAAGAAAGTATAAAATCATCTCGCATTTGTAGTTTGGCGAGCTGGGTGGGTCCAAAGAGCATGCCAAGATATGAGCCAAGACAGACACACAATTTCGAGCTTCAATAAATGCAGCCAAGAGCTGACAGGACGCTATGATCTGACGACTAAGACCAACAAACTTCCCATAAATCGATAAGTCTATGGACGATCAATCGGACTCCTCACTTGGCAGACACGGTAATTCCAAAAACAGCTTCACGACTCCTTTACTCAATTCTTCCAGACATGTCCCATCTCCGCTCGACATAGTGCCATGGCCAGAAGCTTTGATCTTGTCAGCATAATATTCTGTTTTTGGACGTAAAAATGGCCATACCAAGCTAAGATCGACGCCAGGAGCCGCGCGAACACTCCACACGCTCCTGTCTTTGCCTGCTCTGAATGAGATGTTGTTATCCTCAACCTTCGTAATGGCTGCGAAAAGGCTGCCCCCAACGCCAATGGTAGTGGTAAGCGCAGAATGATCCATAGGCGTCATTTCAATTTGCACGTCCTCTCCGGTGGTGGTGCGAACAATGGCGGTGATCGCCGCGTGTCCCTTTTTCAGAAATGCCGCATGCTCGAGGGAACACAGCTTTTGTCCGTCTGGGCTCTCCACGACCCAACCGTTCTTGTTGTCAAACTTGTGGTGCCGAAAGTCGTATAGATGCCTACCCGTGGCGTCCAATACTTTGCGCCGCCAGCTCCAGGAAGTGCCAAAGGCGGATCCCTCGACGCGAAACAGTTCCTGCTCACTGCTGTCGAACACGGTCACCTTCTTGAAGGTACTGTCATGGCAGTGAACCGTGAAAGTCACTTCGCTAGTTGAGACAAATTTATCGGTCATCAAGACCGCGGGGGTAGGAGTTTGCAACGTAATGTTCATGGTGTAAGCTGAAAACGGTAGTCCACTTTAATTGATCGGGAGTATAATTGTCAGGAGGAAGAGGCTCATGCTCTCGCGGCTTTATACCCATGGACCATGAGACATTGCAAGGATTTCATTAAGGCTGCAGAAACCAACTCCAGCCCTACCTGTACCTATGACGTTATGGGGGCCGTTCCTGAGCACAATTTTGGAAACATGTTGGCTTGGGCGTATGGTGTTGTCCTGGACGCCGAGATTTGTACACCTGTCCAGGTACGCTAGAACCAGTGGGGAAGCCAAGTTGATGGAACACACTGTTCCCGTTTGTGGGCATAGACCAACTAATTATTCTTCTAAAAATAAGACTGGTGACAAGGGTTGAGCATAAATTCTAGCCAAATCGTCTCGATGGGTCCTCTCACTAGACTGTCTGCATTTACGGCACTTCTCGCTCACTCTTTCCCAAACACGCACATGGATCTGATGGCGACAACAAAGTCGAAGAAGATGCCACAAGGCTCCAGCAGGAAGCTATTATCACTTCTCTCGGCGTTGATCTCCTTCCTTTTACCATTGAGCACAGCCTTCATGGCGTGGAAGGGACTTTCCGTACTGACCAACTCAACGGTCCCCATTGTCTGCGTCGTTTCCGAGTCCATGGCTCCTGCGTTCCACCGAGGCGACATCTTGCTGCTGTGGAACCGAGTTAGTTCAGTGGAGCCCGGAGATATTCCAGTTGTTTGGTTCCAGGGCGAGCCTCTTCCCATGGTACACCGTGTGGTCCAGGTGTTTGATGAGACTTCTGGGCGCCCAGCCCCGGGGTACCGTAAACGGTAATTAATCAGCACCTTGGCCAATCCCTGCAAACTTTCTGATCCTTTGCCCAGTCAACTCTTCCTCACCAAAGGTGACAATAACCTCTTTGATGATGTCAGCTTATACCCCGGCGACCGTACGCTGGTGTCACAGGAAGAAGTAATCGGTTTTGTACGAGGCTACATACCACTTTTGGGATGGATCGTGATCGGGTTCCAAGATGTGTATTGGTTGAGATACCTGACCGTGGTGGGGACGACGGTTTTCTTTCTTTTCTAGTTGATGTACATACTTAGCTTGTACTCCCCACAGCTCTTCACAAGGCTGTAGTTTTTATTTTTAACACTTCTTCTTGCACATTCCAAAGGATCAATGCCTATGACTTGATCGACGTCGTGAGATTAGTCCTCCTGGTTCTGGCCCCTTGAGCGGTTTCCTACCAGGGACACGAATGCCTGAGTGTTATGAACTGGATCGATCTAATACATGTATGGAAAGCTACTTACCTATCCTGCGCAACCAGCAAATCTGGTCGAATACGGACTCGGCATCTCCGGCCATGAAGCAGAGACTAGAGCTTGGTTATCGCACACGGATTCGAATAATCCATTGCTATAAGACCACAATAAGGAAGCTGGGCGTGAGCTTAGATGTGTCTAGGAGTCATACTGCGCCTCTCTGAAGATGGAGAACCCAGCCTAGGAAGTCCACAGGCAGGTGAATACGTCTTCAGCGAGGTGACCTTAGGACGTAATCGTACGAAGTATAGAGCAGCTCCAAAGATCATAGGTCAGTGCCTCATAATCTCTAGCGTAGGGTTCAACCGAAGCTCCTAGTTCACCTCGTCCTCCCACTGTCCTCTGATATACCATCTTCATCGGTCATGCTAGATTGGCATTGCATATGCAGTCGCTTTGGTCAAAGAATAAGTGATTGAGAATATTGACACACTTGAGTCTAGCCATGCCCAAAAGTACTGTTGTAAAAGAGTCTGAGTCTTGTACAGGTAGGACTGCGCCGTTGAATGAAAGTACCGAGCCAGGCTTTCAGGTCATCATGACACGGATAACTTCCAAGGTAGAGTCTTCCAAGTTTGGCAAGCCAAGGGATATTCCCATCCTTTAGGACTATGGTCTATGACAGAAGGATTCGTCTCTGAACCTGCGATCGACCTGAATCCAAACAGCATAAGCAGTGATCACGATCGTAACGTAATGACAAGAACTTTGGAGCAACTCACGACAAGCATATCGAGGGACATGATTTCCGTGTGAACCAGAATTAGACGACAGCTTTAGCAAGTATGGTATTGATCGAGATGGTTGTCATGTATAAAAGGGACTCAGTCCCTCCAAGTATTGCAGCTTGAGATCAGTATCACAATCACCAACAATTCACACTCTCAAAGCTACACAATCAAGGTCCCCAACACACTCCATTTACCAAACATCTCACCCAAATTCCAATCACTTTCCACTACATCAGTCAAAATGGTTGCCTTCGGAAAGAGTGCCACTGTCTCCACCATAGGCCTCGTGGCCATGGTCCAGTTCTGCCCAGCCCCCTTCCTCGCTGCCATTCCCGCAGCCACTGCTGCTGGTATTAACACCGCCGCTGCCGTCATCGGCGCTGCCGGTGGTGTTGCTGGAGCCGTGACTGGCGCCATCTCGGCTGCCAATGGCCGCCGTGGCATGTTTCCGCGCCAGGAACAGAACGAGCTGGCCTGGCAACTATGCCGTGAGCAGCTCACTGGAGCCACCATTACCTTTGACGGCCCCTCTCCTGGAAGTGAGTTTCCTCTCTTTGACACATCCTGGCCGCTACATACTAACTCGTTAAAGACATCATCGTCTCCGGTATCCCTCCGGCTTGCATGACTCTGGCAACAGTTATCACTGGAACCGTCAACGCTGGTAACCCTGTCCCTCAGGGTACCGACTCCATTCTATTCCAGAACCTGACCGACGATGAGCTCCGCGCCATGCAGAGCGCCCTTGACGCTCGCGTTTGATCTGGCACTGGTCATAAGAGTCCGTTCTGGTACATCATGAATCCGCAATATTAGGGGAGGATCACTGCGTCGCTCGTTTTCTCGATTTATCATTCTCGTGGTAGTGGCTGGGTTTCTTAGATCAGATCAAAAGGAAAAGGCATACTTCTTTGGCAACTACTCCATGGATTGACGTTCCTTGAAATATATTTTGTCCATGAATCATAACGCATTCAGCGTAACTCCTTCCTTGAGTCCGTGCGTAAGTGCAGTGAGTATAACTGAAATGTATTGAACGATGCTGAATCAGTATGCGGGAGTTCCTGTGCATGGGTACAGAATCGATAAGATAATAATGGGAATGTGATAGTCGGGGTAAAACTCGTCTCCAGGACTAGTTGATGGAAAGGCTGAGGGGCTCTCACGTGTATATACAGCGACTGGAGTATGAACACTACTGTTCTTGTTATACTGAGTACAGATGCTACTGATACCCTGAACGGAGTAATCCTTGTACTGGTGTTTAGACACCTTGGGTGCACGTGCCGGCTCCGAGTACTTTTGCAGTGCGCCATTATTGCCCACTCACGGTACGACGCGATCTATGACGACTTCCCTGCTCGATGGTTCTCATGGTCATCATTACTATTGTCCCTCAATCTCGTTGAAATCCCTCATCGGTGCCACCGTGACAAGAACCCCTTTGCATTAGCAATGATTCATAGGGGGTAAACACGTCACTGCCTTAGTAGGTGGCCATAAGTTTGTACAGGTTTTATATGCTCCATGAAAAACTCTCTTACCGAAGAAATTCCTGGGGCTCGTTTGAAAATGATTATGAATAGCCAGAGTGGCTCCTTATTATGAGACTGATGTAATGGTGGCCACCGCAGATCACCTGCTCGGGTATATTATATCGCTCTTTAGTACTATTTTGTAGCTCTATAGGATCAACTCAATCCTCTGTCCTTACGTTTACGATTACTTTGCTCCCCTTGGTATAGGCGCAGGTAAGACCTATGTACCCTGAATTCTTTGATATATTGCAGAGCTTGAAGTAGGAATTCAAAACCGCGGAATGTGCTTTTGTGAACTCGATGATCTAGGATATTGAGTCCCACAGCGAGAAGACAGATCGTTAGCAGAGGAAATCACTCGTTCCGTTTTGTTGCACTTATTCGTCGCCGGCATAAGGTATTATGCTATCAGCAGTCTCGCACGACTGGGTGTCATTGCTTGAGTCAAAAAAACAGCATTATCAGCGTCTCGCATGTACATTTTGCTATTCAACTAAAATGCAGCGTTTTAATTGTCCGTCATTCAAAACTGCGGGTATCTGATCGCATCTAATTGAGCAAGCAATAAAAGTCCTCTTGCTTGGCTATTGTATTCTTCAACTTGATGATCTGCAGCCTTCACCTTCACCACAACCTTCGTAGCACGTGCACTGATCCTCTTCATCGAAACTGAAATTGTCTTTTGTCAGTATTGGCTATCTATCAGAGACTCTTTTGTACTGACTTTTGTTCGACATTCACTTTCTTGTCTATCCATCCGTATGTCTGAGTGGGCACATCTAGAGTTCGATCGCTGCCGGCTGCCGTGGCAGGAATGGACAGAGCGACTCTGCGTACTTGAGGATTGCACATGGCTGCTTCGTTCTGCACCAAATACTGAACTAGTGGTCATGTTAGCGAGAACTTTTCACTGATGTGCATCGTGGCTTACGGTGGTTCTTGCTGTGGCGTTATTTGTCTATAGTAGCATAGCTGGGTAGGCACCTCCCCCTTTTGCAGATATGGCCTGGTGACAGGTCGCAATAGGAGTTAATGGGTTGATTGGTATGTGGCTGGCGAAAGCGGTCGTATTTGTAAAGATATTATGTGAAGACGTGAGCAAAAAGAATTCACAGACGGGCGTTTCGAAATGGTTGGCAGCAACGGCAATTTTATAATGGGCCGACAAGGTAAATGCTAGGTCCAAGGTCCTGAAACGCAGGTACTGCAACAGACTAATCGCCGGTCTACCGACTTAGCTTGACACTATTCATGGCACTAGAACAAGAGATCCACTTCCAAGCTTGACGTGCTAACCTGGAAATACTCCATGCCCGGGCATGCTGGCATGGTTTTGATTGACGTCAGAAGCACGTCCACGCCACTGAATGATTTTACACCAACGGGGCATTAAAATTGGGCCAAACCTGCGCCGAAATCCATTAGTGACTACCGGCCAAGCAAGCAACGGACTGCGGATGGCTCACAAATGTACTTCGCACGTCATTCATTACTATGTTAGAGGTCACGAGAGTGTCATTTGGCATCATACACACACTGAGTGTTGAAGAAGCATTCAGCATTCTGATGCAAGCAATCTGTTATCACGCATAGATAAGTGTGCTCACAATGGTATGGACGAGCTTGACGTTTAACAATGTGTATATATCTAGTACATGACTAGATAAAAATCCAGTGAGTGCCCCAGCTACTAGACCCAATGTTTGTGACAGATTCTAGACTTCGATTGATCGACCCCGTACCCCACTTGTCAAGGCTTAGGTTGCTGTAATTCCACTTGTGCAAGCACGAACTACATCTATCACGATTACAATTGTTTTACACGTATAGAGCGGGGAACGATACGCCGCTTTAGAGGATCTACTCAGGACCGCGCTATACTGCCTGTTGGCAGCAGAGATCCCGAAGAGCAGAGATCCCGAAGAATACAAACAGCTTCCAGCAGGCCGAGTGCCTCCTCGAAAGTTCAAAACATTAACACATTTTGGCACCATCTTTTGTAGTGTGTTGTTCCGGCTCATCGGCTGTCGCGCTAAAGATAAAGGGTACCTGTTTCAGCCTTGTCCCCCGCTAGTCCCCTGGCTAGTGAAGACGTTGCATCCCACGGGACCCTATTATCCCAGTCCCACGCTGTCATTGGTCGGAGGTCAAATTTGATTTCATGTCAGCGAAAGTTCTGTGATTGGTAGGGAACAATAGAAGTTTCTAAGAATGGGAAACCTCACACCGCCTGGTGGAATTTTTGCGCAGGCTGAAATCAAGCCTTGACGGAAGTCTGCCCCTCAGTACTGATAGCACAGTCATAGTACCAAGGAATTTGCCCCCTCACTTGTGAGATTCATTTCCTATATAGTAAGTTGAGAATTGAAATGGCGATCCCGAATGAAGGGCTTTCGTGCCGTGGCTCGCAGCGCGGGCCTCAGTGAGGCACAACCAAAGCCTTTGTATAACACTACGGAATCGGCAAATACTCGTTTATCTAAGTGTATGGTTTTTGTGGTGGAATGATATGCATTTTATCAGGTCCCCCTGACTTCGTACTGGGTTAGGTGCAGGTTGAGCCAGGGTTCCCTCAAGCAGGTTGCATCGATGTGAATCTACTGTAGTATGCAGGTGCATGTGACGAAACGGGGAAAGCCTTGGTAGTATTGAACCATCTGGCTGGATCCACGGTACCTGTCTGCAAGCAAGGGATATCCCCTAGCCTGCTTATACGAGCCGGTAATTTGGCACTTGTTTCTAGTACGGAGCGGACATTTCCCTGGAAGCCTGACAGGTACTCGACTACTTTACCCGGTTGATGAGAAATTGACAAGAGAATCGCTCGATCTGCAGCTGTCCCTTGGCGATAGCAGCGATGACCTCACTCTCACAGTCAGAGAGACAGGAAGCACGTTGTCATAGCTGTATCGATGATGGCGAGGTGGGGCAGACCCCTACTTCGGTGCGGTTGGACGCTGAGCTGCTGAGCGACTACCTAGGTAGGTAGGCTGTGTGCTCGCCCCCTCTGAATGCTACTCGCCGCCTAATTTCATATACTGAAAAAGGCCGTGGACACCACCAGCTTTGGCACTAGCCACGTTGAAAAGTGCATCATATTGTATATCTTCAAAATGGTGGGAAAAGAAAACGTGTACATGCCTCGGGGTGTGGTTCGGCGTTAAGCATTAGAATTTGCCGGAAGTCTAAGGGGTGGTGTCTTCGTGTGCCATCAGTGGTGCAAATGGATTCGAGGACGAGCAGCACGTAAGATAGGGTAAAGACGAAGGAGGGCCCCCGGCCTACGAAAAACAAGGAACTGGCAGCAGTACCTTAGCTAATGGAGGGGCGGCTCGTGTTTGCCGAGAGTGGGGGGAAGGCTGGTACATGCGTGGACGATTCATTATAGAGAGTACGTACTTTTTGAGCATGCCGTCGTAAGCAGCTGGCGCCTGACATCCATTAAGCGACAAGCTACCTCTCCAGGAAAGACTTCAGGTATTCAAAATGAAGGAAAGCTAGGTACTTTGACGGATCACTCAGTAGTCAAACCTCTCTTTACTCATTCCCTCGAAGGTAACAAGGTCAATCACATCTCCTTTTCTTTCGACACCTGTACCCTGGCACTTCTCACTGACCGCTTTCTATTGTTTCATTTCCGATCCCCACTGTTTGTTTCCATTGTCTGGTCGCTGGATTTGTCGGCAAATGTGGTGAAGACGTAATTGCTGTGATAAAGAACCTTTCTGGAGACGGAAGCTAGGGAGACCTTGGATCGTAGCCATGAATGATCATTGAAATCGACTTAACGGGCGACAAGAGAGGCACAAGAGAGATACGAGCAAGGTTGATTTGATGAACAATCTCAGCTTAAAGGCTATGGAAAGCCTAACGGACAAGGCTCCTGAGGGAAGAGAGGAAGCGAATGAAATAGAAAAAAGGAGCAAAGTGGAAAAGAGAGGGGTTTCTAGAGACACTACCGTGGGTGGACGTATTGATGCAGGAGGAAGGAAAACCCCTCAGTGGCACAAATCCGTCAGCTGACATGGACACGTACAAAATTATGACCGCCCCCTCAAGGTGCAATGAAGAAACAATGGCGGGGTAAACATGACGAGAGTTGGGAGCGTACACGGCACTGACGGCATGGTACCGCCGTTCATTCACAGTCTTTGGTTGCCCAAGAGCCATTGGATGGGTGTCTGCAACGAAGCTCGAGGCTCTGCGGAACTCATTGTTGCCTACAAACAGCATGATCTAGCACATACAAAATGGTTGGTTGGTGCCTGAAAACCTTCGAGCTCGGAAGCTACAATAGCTGAACTCAAATTTTCAATGGAATTTTGCGTGCAAGAACTCGGGTGCGCCGAAGAAGCCCGAGTCTTCTGCAAACGGGTCCACTCCCAGGTGTCCATTGCCAAATAGCAATTTAATCTGCACACCAAGGCGATGTTTCACCAGTGACGGGTATCAAGCGGTTGGCGCCAGGGAAGAACAAAAGGCGGGCCTAAATTTCATGCAGAAGAGATGCTGCTTGCCTGAGCTTGTCTACGGCTGGGAGAGGGGAAAAACAAGAGATAACGTTGGCAGCACAGTAGTTTTCCTTTCATTAAACTTAGCACTAACACCTCCCTAGTTTGCCTGGCTGTCCTACCCTAGAGCAATGCCCATTACTATGCACTGATGCCTAACACTATCATGTGACGGAGCACTTGCCCCTGGAAAACGGTGTGGCATGAGAGGTTCTCGCAGTACATCCCAGATGAATTTGTCGCTACAATAGGCAATGTGCTTGGTTGGGGAGCTTCTCGGGCAGTGTTAGAGAAGGTACAAACAATATCAATTAACATCGTTTCTTGGCCTAACGGTTATCCGTCTATCTATGCTCGATGTGGTGGTCCGTGGGAATGTTTGTTGAAGCCAATCGACCAGTCTTAATCACCTGATGGTGGCATCGGGGTTTTCTTCATGATGTGACCGATGAGCTGACTGTCAGTCAGCTGTTATGCAGCTGTGCTGAGCTGGCGTCTGTTGGAAATTGAGATGGCGCGGGCCGCTCACTCAGTACAAGAATCACTCGTGCGTCCAATATAGCACATAAGGTAGCTCATTGTTATGCATAAGTCACTGTACTCTGTACGATTTGCACGCATTAATCCATACTATTGACTAGCAGCTGCCATTGAACGGATTCTTCCGTTCTTTTGAGTTAAATGTGAATGAGGAAGCCTGGCTTTGAGGTTTGCTGGCGATAACTTGGTGCTGGTACTCGTATCGAGACTTGCCCCTTCATTTTCCTTGCAGAATGAATATATAGCAATGAAAACAACAACCAAAACAGTGGCTACCAAGCATATAATCATAACCTCATGTTGTAGATCAGCTTGTAAGTTTGTATTGCGTAGATTATGGGTCTGTATTGTTGTGGTTTTCCTTGTTGTGCCAATCATTGCGTACTACTCCTTCTCTGATTTATGAAAGGGTACCTTCCTGCCTCCAAGCAGGTAAGTTTTCTCATTCCTTGAATGGCTGGTCTAACTCAGGTGACTACTACTAGAAATCAACTTGTCTGTTTAGTGAGACGCGTTCAAGGAACAGATTTTGGCTTGCGAAACATGAGTTGTACTTGGGACATGTCTTGTCGGCGTCAATGGCAATTAAAATCCTTCCAAAATCTTTGTAGCATAACGAGTGCTCGCTACGAGCTCGCGGATATACGAAGGGGAATACAATAATAATAAAGGCAACGAAAAGGGAATGTGTGAATGCTTGGATGGCATGCAATGGCCCCCAATATGTACATTCCTTTTGAAATTGATATAGAGGTACGGGTCTCGTGTAAACCGATGGTACCTTGAAGTTTTATCGGCGAGAGTCTTGCTGGACTTCCAAGTGCTGCTTTTACAAGACCTGCAAAACATGATCGTCAAATTCATCGTTTAGTATAGTCTCTGAGCCTGAGACTCTGGGGTTATTAGGTATACTACAGTGGTTTAACCCTTTGAACCTTGAATAAAAACCAAACGTTTCAGTAACGTCTTTCAATATCATGACCAAATTATCATATCGTTCTTAGACCTGTGGCTTCTCTGGACAATCTATTGTCGATTGATTGTACATTTCGACCGCGCAAAAACATGTTCTTGTTAACTGTAACAATGCTTGAAAGCCTCTGAAATCCGTACTGATCATCGTAGGAGCTATCGAGAAGTCTTGAATCTCATGCTTGAATCTGCCTACGTTTGGGCTGTGTCCATCCGTCTCGTCAAGCTCGATTGCCCTGCAACGCATCTATAGCTGCGGCCCTTGATCCAGGTTATATATATAGGTCGCAATTGCACCAAAGGCTAGGTATGCGTTGACCAGCTAAGCCACTACTATAGTAGATAGACGGAAGGCTCCTACTATATACATAGTGTAGCCGTAGTGTGTGTCGCACTCATCGCTTATATTTTAACTGTAGATACAATGCTTGTAAATTTTGATTTACCAGTTTCAGGATCAGCAACCCCTTCTCTTGAGAACGTTTAAATAAATAAGAAAAGCCGCCGGAGTCTTGATGAAAGCATCGTGAGTGCGACAATGTTTGCGTTTTTAAAATAATTATATACTACGAAGCTTTAACTTTAAATTCCTCCATGCGTGCTATTCATGTTTTCTCATCATACGTAGGAACCATACTTTTGTAGCATATTCAAAAGCTATGATGCTTGCCATGCCCTTGGAGATAGGCGGCTTATACATGCTTATTGCACAAGCTAGTATCTTCGTCGGATACTCATTAAGGAACGTGGGTCGCTATGGTAGACTAATCAAACTAGGTATGGGATTCTAAGGTAACCACTACTTGCTGAACCAAGTATTGAATATTCGAAAGACGGAGTAGGTATTAAGAACGATGGAAGTCAAAGAACGGATGCAAAGATACGGGAGGGTGGATAAGAATAATAGGGCTGATAATAGACGTATTCACTAATAACAGCAGAAGCCTAGAGGACCCAGTATAGTGAGGAACACTATAGTCCCTATATTATGGCGCCATCACTACGCCATCGTGGCGACGGACTACTAGAACCGGTAATACAATTAGGTGCGTCCCAAGATAGGCAGTTCTTGAGAGCCCCCACAAATATACCTCTGTAAGTGTCGATAACAAAATATTCTATTATGATAGAGTGTGAGTGTTTTTGAGAGCTAGGATCCTTCCCTCCTAAGTGCCCGGGAGTTTCCAAATGTCGTATTAGCTTATCTTCCGTCAACGGTAACCACGTCCACTATCATAAGTGTTTTCCAGATTTCTACATAACGTTATCATAGTGATACGACCGTATCGAAGAAATGAAGATAATATTAAAGATGATTCTTCTAAGTTCAAAATCTAACGTACATACAAACGGGATAAAAAGCCCTTCCCGTTGAACCAACAGCCTCCTTGATGCTGTACGCGGATAGTCACATACTTCAGCCACATGTGGCGTATCACAAAGGTTTCCAAACCATTTTTGTTACTATATATTATTAGTGAAGACGTTAATATCTAGGTTGGATGGGAAGGCTATAATACACCCCTTCTCATCCACGATTTAATCACCTTTAGCTTTGACTCTTATTTAGCAATGTAAATCTGGTTCTATTATCCGTGTTTGTCTCAACATGCGTATCCATTATGTGAGAATCTATACCAATTTCCCTCTAACATTAGAGTCGTAGCCTCGGGTCAAGCGTTCCCTTTTAATGCTTCCATGCGCACCGAACTGCTTTTATTT